>PVJN01011961.1:37367-52716 GCA_004026805.1 Lasiurus borealis
GGAAGGCAGGGGAGGTTGGGGGGCGGGGGGCTGTAAGAGATCAACCGAAGGACTTGTACGCATGTATGTAAGCATAACCAATGGATACAAGACACTGAGCGGGGCAGGTGAGGGCATGTACTGGGGGGTAGGAAGACCAGAGGTGAGGTCAATGGGGGGGAAAAAGGAGGCATATGTGCTGCTATTTGTAATACGTTAAACAATAAAAAAGGGGGGGGAAGCATTCAGTCCAATGGTTTTTAGTATATTGACAGAACTGTACAACCATCTCCAAAAGGCAACTGTACCTGCTCATCACTCCACAGAGAAATCCCACGCCTGTGCGCAGTTCCTCCCCATTCCCCCTCTCGCCCAAGGCTGGGCAACCGCTAACCCACTTCCCGCAGCTGAAGGTCTGCTGTTCTGCCATCTCATTAGTACGCGGTCTTTGGGGCCTGGCTTCTTTCCCTTGGCATAGTGTTTTCCAGGGTCATCTGTGTTGTAGCGGGCATTTGATTAGTGAGTAATAACCCCTTCTACAGATAATAAGGAAAGAAAAATCTGAGTAATAACCCATTATACAAATACACTACATTGTATTTATCCATTCATCAGTTGATGGGATTGGGTTGTTTCTACTTTTTTTTTTTAAAAAAATATGTTTTATTGATTTTTTACAGAGAGGAAGGGAGAGGGATAGAGAGTTAGAAACATCGATGAGAGAGAAACATAGATCAGCCGCCTCCTGCACACTCCCCACTAGGGATGTGCCCGCAACCAGGATACACGCCCCTGACTGGAATCGAACCTGGGACCTTTCAGTCCGCAGGCCGACGCTCTATCCACTGAGCCAAACCGGTTTTGGCGTGTTTCTACTTTTTGACTGTTGTGCATAATGTTGCAGTGATCATTCCTGTACAAGTTCTTGTGCGGATGTGTGTTTTCATTTCTCTTGGGTACGTATCTGGGAGTGGAATTGCTGGGTCATATTTATGTTTCTCCTTTTGAGGAGCTGCCAGACTGTTCTCTGTTTTTTTACAGAGTAATGACTGTAGCCAGGGGTCTCTGTCAGGATTTGGGTAAACAGCACAGCTGTGAAATAGTGGGGGGTCACAGGTGTATTTGCATCTAACAAAAAAGCCCTCTCAGGCAACTGGAGAATGTGCTTTTGCAATCTAAGGCTTTCTTCCTTTAGCCCGTTTTCTCTTTCTTCCTCCCTACCTCCCTTCTCAATTGTTTTATTGTCTCATCAATGTCTATTGAGTCAGGTTACTAATATTGAAGGATTACAACACGAGGAAAATCAGATAAACAGTTATGAGAGCACCGTCAGACACAGAAATGCATGTTGGGCCATATTGACTAAGCCTCACAGTGTGTTCTCCAGGTGAGTCCTGGAAACATTAGAAGGAGGAGGAAGAGGAGGAGGAGGAGGAGGGGAAACAATGGTTTTACATAAGTATGAACATATGTTTCCCATGCTGTTAAGATACAGTACTGAACTAATTTTAGTCTTAATCATTTCCCATCTGGTCTGTACCCTGTCTTATCCAGTTTACCATGATTGACCCTTCTAACCATAAGGCTAAAATCCTGAAATGAGAAGCCGCACTCCTACTCAACCTGACAAAGAAGGCTGCGTTTACCAGGGTCCCATCTTCCTGGGGTGGGATTGGGGAAATACCCAAGCACTTTCACGTATTACCACGAGCCAAAAATCCTGGTCAGCTTTACTCCAACTCTCCTCACTACCCCATGGCATGAAGAAAGCGAAAGTCTGATACATTAAACCCCAACTTTCAAGGCTTTGAAAAAGTCCGTGGAAAGATTTTTCTTTCCTATTTTAATGCTTCATAACCCTGATTATAATAATAAATAACTGCTTACTTTATGTCTAATGGGGCTAACATCGTGTATGATAGCGATGTATTGGAAGAGACATAAAAATAGAACAAGAAATCATTACCAAGAATGCAAAGCAAATCTGAACAATCAGCAAAGTTTAGAATGAAATGTTCCTAGTTGGTCTCACATGCTGCTTGCCTAATGACACTGGGACGCGTGATGGGACTGAATCTAGAGCTGTTCAAGGCGCAGCAGCGGAGAGTCACTTTTTCCTTCTGGAAAGGCCCAGCCCAGCTCCTCCGCCTCTACCTGGGTCGCGGGCAGCTCAGGAAACTCTTGCTTCCCAGCATGCAACGGGCACCTACTCTTTCTGTCTGCCCAGCACCCACTCTCTTCCTCTTTTCTGGTCACCTGATTCCCTTCTGAGAGTGGGGATCCCACTTTCCTCTATTGTGTGGGGCTGCCCTGCCATCCCTGGTTAAGCAATGATCACATGACACAAGCGTAGCCAATCAGATGTCCCCGCTGGGAAATCTGAATCTCCAGTGGAGCCTGGAAGACAGAGGTGGCATTTATTGACTCTTCCCAAGAGAGGTGCCCTGAGAAGACTGTCCTTACAGCCTGGAGACACCCCAGTCCTAGGCCTTCAGCCTTTCCAGATTTTCCCATTGACTCCCCTTACCCTCTTATTAACTCTGTCAATTCCCTGTACAGTGGTACCTTGAGATACGAGTTTAATTCGTTCCGTAACCTTGAGGGATGAGAAACTATGAGATGCTCAACTTGAGGTAAACTGGTGGGTCGTGTTCAGCTGGCCGATCTGCTCGATGACTCCTATCTCAAATATTGCTCGTATTTCAAAGCAAAAATTGCTCACTCGACGGCTCGTCTCTCAAAAATCTCGTATGTTAGGGCACTTGTATCTCGAGGTACCACTGTAGTTGCTTGCAACCAAAACCCCATTTGATACAGGGCTACCCTGTACCTGAGGCTCCTGGTGCGGCAGAATGAGTCCAAAATATTAAATGTTTGTGTAGTTCACGATCCACATTACTGTGTGGCTTTCCAAACGCGGGGTACCAGTTTATCATGCAACCAGTAGTCCACGAGAGTGCCAATTTAGCCACATCTTTATGGTGTCAGATGTTATTATTTCATATCAAAATTGTTTTGTTTACAAATTTAATTGTACCGTAAATTCTGGGATTATATTTAGTATAACTTAAATTTTTGATGTTCTGTAGGAGCCTACAGAGCAGCAGGGGAAAATACACAATATCTTATTTATTTCGCTCAGAATTGTAAAGAATGTTCTCACATAGGCAGCGAGAAAAATTGCGGAGAAGAATTCCCCGGTCGATTCCTGAGGAATTCCATTGCCACTTAATAGATCTCTCTGTCCTCTCCCCTTCAAAACCTTCTGTCAAATCTATATATTGTTTCATTCCAAGGCATCGTTTCAAAAGGAATCTGTAAGATGCAAATGTTGACGCCCCTACGGGACAGCGATGTGTTTAGAATCGTGATTGGCCCACCCCTGAAACCAGGGGGGAATGAAAATCTTTGCTAATTAAGTAGCTTTGTAAAAGGAAATATGGTTTCTATTATGCAATCAAAGAGGAGCATTTCTTTCATTATAAGCCGCAGTTCTTCTTTGTTATGGGAAAGCAAGAGCTAATTTTATTTTCAGATCGATAGTTGATGTGCTGAGCTAATAGATGTGAAATGTGAACATAGCATAAAATAGCAAGTTAGACTGCTGGAGTTTGGGCACATCTCTCTACTCTGACCACGCGGCTGAGGCCAGGTTGCATGCATCACAGAGCCTGCTGCTCTGGAGTTTTCTGGATCACACAGTCCTTCTCGGTTTGAGACCGGCCTCCTGAAAAATCACAATGGGACTCTGAATAAATGCTTTCATCTCTTAAGCCTGCCTCATAAAATTGGTGTGGCTCTGAAATGTGTTTTCTCAAGCGGTGTAATGCCTATTTGCTTTTTGCTGGGCAGGCTGAGCCAATAATGATTGCAATCAATAAGAAATGCTTTCATCAGTAGAGTTTTATGATAGCGGCTTTAAGGGTCTCCTGACATGAGATGAACTCAGTTAAGTTTTATTGGTAGTTTTCCAGATATACTTCATGAAATATACTCAGAGGACTTGAAAATTCATTTTCATTTGCAACCATTGAAACCCTCCAAACGTTGTAAGAGACTGAAACCTGTTTCCTACCTGGCCCAGACCTGGAGGCACTAACCCGCACAGCCAGCAGCCTCATGTCTAAATCTCAGCACTTAGCGTGACATTGGCGAGACATATTTTCAATCCCAGCTTTATTCCTCTCCTTTATCTGTCTTCCTCCAAGAACGCCTCCCCTGCCACACACACACTCACATTTGCATACCTTCAGAAAATCAAAATAATTTCCTTCTGCTCATCTATATTTTCAACACTATTATTATTATTTGATCCTCATTCAAGGATATGTTTTTTATTGATTTTAGAGAGAGAGAGGAAGGGAGAGGAGGATGGAAATGGAGGGAAGGCAGGAGGAAGGAAGGGAAGAGGAAGTGAGGGAGGAAGGGGGAGAAGGGGGAGAGAGAGAGAGAACATTCATGTGAGAAATATTGATTAGTTGCCTCCTGAACCTGCCCTGACTGGGTACTGAATCTGAAACCTGCGCATGTGCTCTGACCAGGAATTGAACCTGCAACATTTTGGTGGATGGGACGACGCCCCAGCCAACTGAGCCACCTGGCCATGGCTCAACACTATATTTTTAAAATGTATTTTTATTAATTTCAGAGAGGAAGGGAGAGGAAGTAAGAAGTAGAAACACAAATGATGAGAGAGAATCGACTAGCTGCCTCCTGCCCGTCCCCCACTGGGAATGGAGCCCACAACCTGAGCATGTGCCCCATCCAGGAATCGAACTGTGACCTCCTGGCTCATAGGTCAATGCTCAACCTATGCAGGCCAGGTAACACTATTATTTTTATGAGAAAAAAGTTATTTTTAATTTTTTAAAAATTCAGAAATATATACTCTAAAATGTTAATAGCTTTTTTCCCTGGCTGGTAGGATTATGAGTGATTTAAAATGTTCTCTCCCCCCCGCATTTTTGTACAATGAAAACTATGCTATTTTTGTAATCGAGACAAAACAGTTTCACAGTAAAATTATTAAAATTAACTCCACCACTCAGAAAGAAGTAGTGCCAATATTTTGGTATATATTGTTGAAGTCTTCTTCAACAATATATAGAGTTTCAAAAATATAGTTACAGTCAGACTGTACTGTAATCTTGTTTTAAAACCTACCCTCATATTTTCGGCATCTCCCTACATCCCTTATATCCCATAATTTTAAATGACTGCCTAGTAACCCATTATACAATTATAACATAGTTCATTTAAACAATTCACTGTTGTTGGCTAACTATGTTTCCTATTATCCCAGTATTAAAAGTTGTAATGACTAGTTCCTTGGAGGGAATTTCTAGAAGCAGAACTGTTAGATCATTTCTTTTTTCCAGGTCAATTTTTAAGGCTTTGTACTCATACGGGAGACATAAAGCATGGGGTTCTGCTGGGAGAGTCACCTCAGAAGTGAGGACCTGAGAGGGAACAGGGAGACTGTGGTATGGTTGCTGAGACCATGGGTCTGGGTTGGGTAATGAGGAGTGGGAAAGCTATATGGAGGTAACTATAGGCGAAGCCATGGTAGATCAGATGAGGCAGAGAGTTGCTGTGGATGCCTGAATCCACCATCCCAAATCCAGAATTTATTCTTGGCTCTTTTGCCAGGCTATTACCTGAGTTTGACCCTCCCCTCAGTCTCACTGGTGGTTTTAGGTTTGTTTCACTTTGGGCTGCCACTGCAGTCTGTTCAGGCTGTACACTGTCATTCTCGGGGACACTCTCATTGTGGTTAGTGGCGTGTGCCGTGCACAGCCTGCATAACTTTTGGCAGTGGCCTTGCTCCTGCCAACCTCTTTATTGAGGTCTTGTCCTTTTGTGACTCAGAAGAGCCTTTGATTCTCAATCTTTTGTCCAGATCCTAGACCGACTTTTCACATAAACCCCCAATACCACTCCCATTCATTCGAGAGGGTTGGTGCTATTAAGATGGCAAGAGAGGAGATTTATATTCTGGTTGGAAATTTGGGCAAAGCAGTTCATTCAAACTCACAGTAAGTTTCTTTTCTTTCTATGACTTTTTTTTTTTCATTTGTCTTGGGAACAAGCTAGATTCAGAAGCATTAAATAAAGCGGATCTTAAAAATTAAAGATAGAAGAAGAGATCCAACTACCTGGTGTGCAATCTAGCCATCCAACTACTAAAACTTTATGTTCATCCATAATATTTCCTCCTTAGAATAAACACATCTGAGTGTGACAGTAAAGCAGCAGGGACTCACTGGGGAGTGAAGTTATCACCATCTGCACGAGAGGAGACATTTGGAAGCACGCTACTCTTTGCAGCCCTCTCTATGATACACGTTTCACGATAAATTCACCTCCGGCTAATGTCTTGGGTGACTTAAATATATGGCAGCAGAGTCTCCAGTGGTCCATTGAGGGATAATGACTTGAAGAACAACCAAAGTGAAGAGAAAATCCTCTTAGCTCAAGCTTTTTCTTCCTTTTTGAAGCAAAAGACACATCAGTCACAAAGGAAAGGAATAGCTGAAGAGGGAAAGGAGGTGGGGAGGCTGAGGGAAAAGACAGTAGACTTTGTGCTTACGCAGTCCAAATAAATACCAAAGAGCATGTTAAACATCTGTGACATACAGCACAGGTCACGTTGAATGCCCAAATGGAACATTTCCAGCACATCACAGTGCTGGTTATGAACCAAGAAGTTTGTTTGGCATAAAGAAATCTTTAGATACATCTTGTAAGATGGATGATAACAGGAGATTGATCTCTAAAATCTGCCTTCCCTCCGCCCCCATACACACACATTCACTCACAACTGTTTTGATTTTCCATCTCTCTCTGTTTTAAAAAATATCAAGAGCCTCGAGGGTGGAAACCTGCCTCCCCTTTACTCTCAGATTTCCCTTCCTCTCTGGGAGCACCGCTGCCAGTTATAATCAACTTTGGAACTCCTTTCCCTTCAAAACACGTTTACAATGGCGGGATTTTTTTCATTTGTGAAATCTTTATCTGTAAGTACCTTTGAACAGTTATCTTTGTTATATATTTAGGAGTACTTACTTGACAATAGGTGTGTGTCCTCAAGAAAAATAGAGTGGAAATCTGAATGTTTGAATAATGAGTATTTTATACTAGTTTCAAGTCAAGGAGAGTATCGGATTTATGAAAAACATATATAAGTTCTATTAGACCTTTTATTCTTTGGCGGGGGACGGGGGGAAAGGGAAAGAGAGAAAGAGAAAGAAGGAGAAGGAGGAGAAGGAGGAGGAGGAACAATAAATGTCTTTTTCTTATGAAGGTGTTTATTGGTGTGTGTTGTTTTTTTTAAGTGCTGAAATCTTATTGGCTCACGAAAGCATGAATTTGCAGGTAAACAACTATTGCTTACTTTTCCTTATACTGTCATGCATTTCTAATGTTAGGATTCTTAGATGTTTGCTGTCCCATTCTATTATCAGGAGAATGGAACAGCACTGATACACACACTTGGCTTCTATTCTGAACTCTTAAAAAATGCTCTTATACCTAATATATTTCAGCACCAAGATGGGTACAAGGTGGGGCCAGCCTAGAGGCCTCTGGTCTGGGAACCAGGCCAGGTCGGGTCAGGTAGAGAGCATGATGTGAGGGTGGGTGGTTGTAAGTGAGAAGGTTCAGAAAGGGATGGTTGGAAAGTTATGTGTGTGTGTGTGTGTATTTGTGTGTTGGAATCCAGGGAGTATGATTAAGGTGTAGGCCTGGGGTATCTCTGGTACCCAGACAGGCAGACTGATGGAGCTCATGTAGAATCAGAGACTAGGCATTCGGGTACAATGTAAACTGAGCTTAAAGGAATAGATACCTTATTCTGTAAGTCCTGTATGAGGAGAGACAAGAGCACAGTATCTGGTACATGTGGGGAGACATACACAGCACCCTAACTGCTTGTGACACTTTAGAGGTTGAACCATTTCTTTTCTTTTTTTAAAAAATATATTTTATTGATTTTTTATAGAGAGGAAGAGAGTGGGATAGAGAGTTAGAAACATCAGTGAGAGAGAAACATCGATCAACTGCCTCCTACACACCCCCTACTGGGGATGTGCCTGTAACCAAGGTACATGCCCCTGACCGGAATCGAACCTGGGACCTTTCAGTCTGCAGGCTGATGCTCTATCCACTGAGCCAAACCGGTTCTGGCAGAACCATTTCTTTATCAGTGGCTAGCGATCAGAGCATTGATGCTCTGTAAGTTCCTCACAGTTCTAGCATCCAGTTTTTTCCGATAGCTTAGCTGATGCTCAAACTTGTTCCTCTCATTGCTCTTTATGAACTCCCATAAACTATTGGTATGAGAAATACATATATAATTTTGTGCTAAAGCAGATGTCACTTTATTTGGATTCTTATACGAACATCAAGAAAGTTGTGTCAGCCCTGACTGGTTTGCTCAGTGGATAGAGCGTTGGCCTGTGGACTGAGGGGTCCCAGGTTCGATTCCAATCAAGGGCATGTACCTTGGCTGCGGTCACATCCCCAGTAGGGGGTGTTGCAAGAGGCAGCTGATCGATGTTTCTAACTCTCTATCCCTTTCCATTCTTCTCTGTAAAAAAACAATAAAATATATTAAAAAAAAGAAAGTTGTGTCAAAGATTTAAGAAAAATTTAAGATTAAAAAATAAGAAAAAGTTATGTATTATCTTAGGTTTTTGTTCTAGGAAAATGGAAAAAATAATAATCTTTTCATTTTTCATTAGTGGAACATTTTTATTGATTTAATTGTATAACACTGGAGATCTGTGAGAGTAGACAAGAAGAACACTTAGAGAGGATGAAATACAATATAATATAATATACTTATGTGTCATGTTAAATAGTATGTACCCATAGTCTACCTCCTTGCACTCTAAGGACCCATGTGCTGCTCAAACCCCCTTTGAGAAAGAACCTATTGCCCATGGGCAAGGAGTATGGTTCGTTGACAGCCTCTTACAGTTAATTCCTTCGGTCACTTTGGAGATGAGAAAGTCACGCTCTTCTGGAAAGGGCCCCGGCCAATGACAGGGCAAGACCTGTCATTTCTACCTGCCACGCCCTTCTTCCGGGGAGTGACCTTGGCTGTGGGCTTCCAATGAGCTGATGATCTGATGGCCCTTCCTGCCCCGTCCTGGTTCTCCCCCTCTTCCTTTCGCAGATGTTACTCTAATACGTCTGTGGCACTTGTCTCTCCATCTCAGCATCTGCTTCTGACCCAACTGATGGTCAAGTGCACACGTCCCAGTGTACATGTGTGCAAAACCGAGCACACTCATGTCACCAGCACATTAAGAAGACTGCAAACAGCACTGTAGAAGTCCCCCTGTGTAACCTTTATTACAGCCTTTATTACAGTCATCTCCCCGGTCTCAGGGTAACCACTACCCTAATTCCTAACATTCTTGATTAGTGTGTCCTGTTGTGTACTTTATGTAAATAGAATTTTAGGCTACCTTTTGTATTTGACTTATTTGCTCAAGAGGATGCATTTTAAATTACTTTAAGGTCATAATAGTTGAGGTATAAGTTTTCAAGTAAGTGCTTATACTTTTTCATCTTCCCAGTCTGGTGTCTCTCTCTCTCTCTTTCTCTGTCAACACAAACACACACACACACAGCAAACACAATGAATCTTTTTCAATTCAATTTCCAATCTGATGCAGGATATCCTATCTAATAAAAGAGTAATATGCAAATTGACCACACCTCCACTACACCCACAAGCCACGCCCACCAGTCAATAAGGAGTGAGTATGCACATTAACCCAGCCAAGATGGCTACCGCCACAGAGAGAGTAAGAGAGAGGCTTGGGTTGCCCTTGGCGATGGAGGAAGCCAAGCTTTCCGCACACACTGCCCAGCACAGGTCTCCGCTTAAGACAACAAAGTTACAATGGCTGCTGCCACTGAGCAAGCAGAAGGCGTGGCTCTGCTCCAAGCTACAAAGTTTCAATTGTAGAGGACAAATAAATCCCAGATACCAGGGCCTCTGCTTGCATCGCCAGGGGGCATGGCCAGCCTGCAAACCACCACAGGCCCCTCCTCCATGCCACCCCATGCCCCAAGGGAACCCCACCCTGATCTGGGACACCCTTCAGGGCAAACCAGCTGGCCCCCACCCACGCACCAGGCCTCTATCCTATCTAATAAAAGAGTAATAGGCAGATTGGCCATGACTCCAACACACAAGATGACTATCCCCATGTGGACATAAGATGGCCACCACAAGATGGCCAGCAGAAGAGAGCATCTGGGAAGGACCAGGCCTGCAAGGGAAGGCAGTTGTTGGTGATCAGACCAGCAAGGGAGGGCAGTTGGGGGTGACCAGGCCAGCAGAGGAGGGAAGTTGGGGGTGACTGGGCCTGCAGGGAAGGGCAGTTGTGGGGAGACCCAGGCCTGCAAGAGAGGGCAGTTAGGGATGACCAGGCCTGCAGGGGAGAACAGTTGGGGGACCCAGGCCCGTATGGGAGGGAAGTTAGGGGTGACCAGGCCTGCAGGGGAGGGCAGTTAGGGGTAAACAGGCTGGCAGGGGAGCAGTTAAACATCAATAAGGCTGGCAGGGGAGTGGTTAGGGGGTGATCAGGCTGACAAGCAAAAGCAGTTAGGGGAAATCAGGAAGGCAGGCAGATGAGCAGTTGGGAGCCAGCAGTCCTAGATTGTGAGAGGGATGTCTGACTGCCCATTTAGGCCTGATTCAGCATTCATTGGTTGTTTCTTCTTTGTGCCCAGGTAGGATCAGACCTAAACAGGCAGTTGGACATCCCTGAAGGGGTTCCAGATTGGAGAGGGAGCAGGCTAGGCTGAAAGACAATCTCCCCTCCTCCCTGTGCACAAATTTCGTGTACCAGGCCTCTAGTGTATGTAATAATAGTAAAAATTGCGTAGGATATTCAATATAGTAAATGAGCACAATTAACACATGCTGATGTTGTCACTGCCCCTATTTGTCTTTTGCTTACCAACTTCCTCTTTTTTAGCTTCTACTAGATCTGCGACATCAGGGATAGATGACCCTTGAATATTATCACAGAGGACAGTGACTGGTTTTAAACAATGACCGACGGACCATTGACGGCTACATCTGTGTTAACTGGATCTTTCCTGAGCTTTAGTTTAATCAATTCCCCAGTTCGGCCCTAGAGAAATAAATGGGGATCTTGATACACCATCTTTTTTTAGCTCAATTCCAAAGACATTTCTACACTGATTAACTGCCTCACGGTTCAACAGCTTCCAGAAAAATTCCTATTTCTTAAGCTGCTTGGTACTCAAGATTTCACCCATTAAGTATACATGTTAAAGAATTTCCACCTTTTGCCGAGACTGGTTTGGCTCAGTGGATGGAGCGTCGGCCTGCGGACTGAAGGGTCCCGGGTTCGATTCCGGTCGGGGGCATGTACCTTGCTTGCAGGCATAGCTCCAGTGTGGGGTGTGCAGGAGGCGGCTGATCGATGTCTCTCTCTCATCGATGTTTCTGACTTTCTATCCCTCTCCCTTCCTCTCTGTGAAAAATCAATAAAATATATTAAAAAAAAAAAAAAGAATTTCCACCTTTTGATCCTTACTCCCTACCCAGTTCAGGAGCATTCTTGAAAATGACAATGGGAAATCAATGTAAGCGGGGATAACTGATGGATGGACAACCCATCAGATCTGTGACTGTCCTTCATACTGTTTGTTTCGGGAAAACCAGAGTAAAAGAGCGGCAGTTCTTAAAGCCATTTATTCTGTCATGTTTTCGGGGGTTAAGAAACAAAGCCCATTGTAGGATTAGCAGCAATGAACTGTTTTATGCTGTGACTTAAAGACAGCTACTGAGCACCATGTGGTGTAAAATTCCTAACGTAGGTCTGGTAAGGTAGGGACAGAATGGATTTGGGGACAGAGACCTAAATTTGTTCTCCAAGTTCAACAATTACCCGTTTGAGGCCTTTTCTGAGCCTTAGACTCGTCACCTCTAAAACAGAGATACCTAACCTCACAGAGAAACCTCTAAGTTCACTGTGCACAAATTAAACAATATTTGATGCCAGGGAAAGTGCTTGGTAAATTATTACGTGGTCTGTTGCTGAGAGATAGTTTAAGAAAAGAAACAATAATATTCCATTTCCTCAAGCAAAAATACCCAAACCGATCTTGGCAGGAGACTGGAGGACGCGGGCTCAAAGCAAAAACATCTGGAAGGATTACAGCGGATGAATAGTTTTTAAATGAGACAACGCTGATTTATTAACAACCCAGACAAGTGTAGTCTCTTCAAACGTTTTTTAAAAAAATATATTTTATTGATTTTTTTACAGAGAGGAAGGGAGAGGGATAGAGAGTTAGAAACATCGATGAGAGAGACATTGATCAACCGCCTCCTGCACACCCCCCACTGGGGATGTTCCCGCAACCAAGGTGCATGCCCTTGACCGGAATCGAACCAGGGACCTTTTAGTCCACAGGCCGACGCTCCATCCACTGAGCCAAACCGGTTTCGGCTCTTCAAATGTTTTTTGGGTTTTTTTTTAAGTTGGGAGGGGGGTTAGGTGCACAAATGTGTCACCTGTCCTTCCAAGCGCTGGGCTCACACAGGGGATACGGGTCTGAGACTAATGAAGGAGCTGGTGGCCCTGTGAGCGAGCACAGCAAAGCTGGCCAGGGCACCGGTGCCCACCGCCGCAGGCTTGCTGCCTTCGCTCTGGCCAAGTTCGCCTGAGGTTCCCTTACCTCCCGAGAAAGCGCGGTCACCTAGCAAGTTCTAACTGGCCCGGCCTTGGCCACGTTTCCAAGCGGCCCGCTGGAAAAATATTTTCCCTCTCCGCGAGTAGGTCCCTGTGATCTCAGCCTCTCTCCACGCCGGCATCAGGCCGCTCCAGCCGCAGAACTGGGCTCCAGCTGCTCGTATAGTGGGGGCCCTGTTGACCTTGAGCGCGAGAACTTGTATGTGTTGTAATACGGATGTCATTAAAATATAACATTTACCCGCTGAGAACAACATTATACTATTTATGAAACCATATAATTTCAATAACTGAGCTCAGCAAGATTTTACTGCTCTCTCCACCTGTAATCACAGGAGTGCTGACGCATCGCTCCTGCACCCCTGCTTTTGCGAGATGCGGCCTCCCTGGAACCCGCACCGAGTCTCGCTTTTTTTCATCCTTCTGTGTAACCTCTTCCCCCCCCTTCTCTGCCGTGAAACAAGCCCCTTCTAAAAGGTTATAATTAATTAAAGGCTCGAATTAACACCAGGGAAACTTTTGTGCCACAAAACTGCCAGGCCTCCGTGGTTTAGAAAGGGCTGTATTTTTAATACCG
The DNA here is from genome assembly GCA_004026805.1 of Lasiurus borealis. NCBI lineage: Eukaryota > Metazoa > Chordata > Mammalia > Chiroptera > Vespertilionidae > Lasiurus > Lasiurus borealis. The sequence goes on from PVJN01011961.1 coordinate 50,670, forward strand.
TGATGATGAATTAAAATGCATGAACATCTTTAAAATTTTTATAGGTGTTTTAACAGTCTATTTCACATTCTCTGAAGATATACTTTTTTAAAAAAAGACTTCTTGAAGGGATTTCTTCCCTATTTCCCTACCCCCTTCTCTGGCTTATTTATTTTACTTTATGTTGTACATACACACACATACACACACATACACACACATACACACACACACACACACACACACTTTTCTTCTAAATAGCAGTCCCTTTTTATTGGAATGTTTGATTGGTATCTCTCTTAAGGGCCTTTAGCTACAGTGAAACGATCATTTATACTGCATCACATCTTTTTAATATATATATTTTTAAATATATTTCAGAAAGGAAGGGAGAAGGAGAGATAGAATATCAATGATGAGAGAGAATCACTAATTGGCTGCCTCCTGCATGTCCCCTACTGGGGATCTAGCCCACACCGGGGCATATGCCCTTGACTGGAATCGAACCCGGGACCCTTCAATTCATCGGCCGAAGCTCTATCCACTGAGCCAATCCAGCTAGGGCTGCATTACATCTCGAATAATGATTTGTCACAGAGAAGTGGACAGATATGTCACCCAATGCCTCCTTCACCTGAACCACAGTTGACATCCATATGGTTAAGGAGAGAAGACAGTGTGAGAACAGCTGAAAAGTTAATTATCTGTGCGCCTGACCCATTGTCTTTATAATCTCACCAACTCCTGTCAGTACTATGTTGAGGGCATGTGAAATGTCTTCTTGGCGTCAACTGTGGCCTGAGTGTGTGCGCAGAAACGTGAGGACTGATAGTTCCCAGTCACTCGCGCCACTCTGATCCGGGGAGTTTTACAAATTTGTCCCAAGCTGTCCCCTCCATCATGCCCTGCAGCAGCTCCTTCCACAGGTTAATGATGTGCTATTCGAAGAGCCATCTCCTCTTTTCCTCTTGGCGCGCTTGCCTTTTAATTTCACGTGGCGACCACTCCGTCTCCCATGATAGAAGGGTGCAGATTTAAATGGCCTCCCCGAAGGTGGATAAAAACCCATGTCTGCCCGCCGCGCTTTGAACTGTACTTCAACCTTCATAAATGGAGTTTACTGTTTTCTTTGCAAAGGGAGGATCATAAAGAATATTTGATCGTTTTGGTAAAGACAGGCTTCTCTTAGTAAAAGAGATGGTATGTTATGAAATGACATTTATAACCGAATGGTATTTAGATAAAGCAGGGGTGGTGGTGGGGGGAACCCCCAGCAGGATGTCACCGAGGGAAGCAAATCTGGGAAAGAAGGATCTCTGATAAAACACGAGGCCCCCATCCTCACCCCGCTGTGTGGGATCCTGTCAGAACTTGCTGGGGGAACCCTGACGGGCCTGTTCAGACGGGGATTGGCCAACGGCCTTTATTAATCATTTCAGGGAAAAACGAAGAACACCTTCAAAGACAACACCCTCTCAGCTTCACGGAGCCCTTTTAGGGCTGACTGTGAATAAGGTTAAAGAAGAGATGGATAATAAAGATCTGGGAGCAGGGTTTATTATGAGAAAAAATACACATAAAAAAATGCTGGCTCCCCCACCACTTAGTTCAGCACTCTGTCCACATTCTTCCATTCAGATTTTTTTCTTTTTTTTTTTTTATGGCTGTTTGCTTAGGGGAAAAAATGTCCCTGGTGAAAGAATGTGGGCAAGACTACATTAGCTGCTCCCAACTTTGTAGTTCTCTGCTGATTGGCGTTGCGGGGCCGCTACTGGCCGAGACCCAATCTTTTCCCCTTTACAAATAAAAGAGTCGTCTGCCAGCCGGGTATTTGTGGGGCCTCCGCTGAGCCAATCAGGACCGCCCTCCACGGAGGGGATGACGAGAAGTTTATAATAGGATCAGTTTTGTTTGCAATTTGTTTCTAATAGATGCCAATAAGCCGCTTAACTAGGCTCCGGTTAATGGACGTTTTATGGTTTCTCTCTCCGCCATGCACATGACCTTCCCTTAGAGGCATCCGCCGAGCCCCCAAACGCGGATCCGCTGCCTGGTAGCCCCAGGGCTC
>PVJN01011962.1:0-52616 GCA_004026805.1 Lasiurus borealis
TGGGACCTCTATGTCAGGCACATGGATGTAGAATCGCTATGTGCTACACCTGAAACTAATCCTGTAAAACTTTTTAAAAGGAGGAGTGTTCTTTCTCCTTCCAAATGGCACCCTCTCCCCCTCCACCCCACTCACAAAGTATCTGCTGCTGCTATTATATTTCAAAATGCTTAGACGATAGTGAGCGGATATTACCAAACCTGCTTTGGAAAACTTCATTTTTCTGTCACAGGAAAGGTAATGTCCGACACCATGCGAAAATGAACTTGCAAGGACTCATAAACGTGAAAAAAAATCAAACCACTCTAAATTTTATAGTTTGAAATTGTAGTCTAGAACCATCTTAATCAATGCAACACTTGCTTACGAAAAAAACTAGTGCTATTCAAACACCCAGCGTGGCTGGTTTGTTTCATTTTTCCCTACTGGAATCTAAAAATCGCTGATTGGCCTCTGACCTATGCCCTCTGCAACGAGAAAGTCACGTTTTCTTCAGAATACGGTTCATGCTCTTCTGAAAAGCACCGAAGGTAAACCACGTACTAAGGAAAACTGAGCCATCCCCATCCTCTCTGTTAAAGGGAAAGCAGTTCTTTAAAGCTCTTAGATACCCCCTTCCCCACCCTGGCACCCTCTGTGTCTCTGTCCCTGCCCAATGGACACAATTTCCCAGCAGGCAGCTCTTCCCAAAACCCCCCACCCCATCTCCTCATCGTGATGAGGTCTGCACTCGCTGCTCCCCACCAGCTCAGACACCGGCCTCAACAACACGGGCACGCAAGCCCGTTTCTCCCAGAGGTCGAGCAGACCTCTTGTGGGAGTTTCATGACGAGATGCGATGACTAAGCAAACTGCAAAGCCCTGAGTCAGCAACTCTGCGTCCAAAGCAGCAGCTTTCGCTCCGAAGACACAGACAGCGGCAGGTGACAAAGACGGGAAGCAAGTGTTTTCCCTTGAAATCCTTTCCCCGGAGCGTCTGGAGGTCAATGTCCATTCACGAAAGCTCCCCGGAGTGGAACACGTGCATGATCAAGTGATTTCTACAGACCGGACACGCACCCCTGGGTCTTAACCTACACTGGATGCTGATAAATAAAGCCAGTAATAATAATTAACATCCTGTTTCACCCTTCAACTTCCAAAAACACCACACACACTCACACACACACACATACACACACACACACCTTGTTCAACTGCACTCTGCTTCCAACCCCATGTGTGTTTTACTACATAAATGAGAGGGAAAAACGAGGGGAAACCTATTTTGATGTCCAAAGTCATGAGAGACCATTAGCCCGCAGAAGGAGGGATGGGTGAGAGCTAGGAGAAGAGAGACTCAGCTATGCCAGCTGGCATCTGAGACCAAGAAACCCATTCCCAAACCGTCACACGGACCCTCCTGCAGTGGGTGTCCCCTGTGCCCACCATGCGAATGGAGAAAGCAGTCATTGCTCAGCGAGGGTCACACGTACCCTAGTCCAGTGGTTCTCAACCTTCCTAAGGCCGCGACCCTTTAAGACAGCTCCTCATGGGGTGGTGACCCCCAACCATAAAATTATTTCCGACGCTACTTCATCACTGTCGTTTTGCTACTGTTATGAACTGTCATGTAAACATCTGATAGGCAGGATGTATTTTCGTTGTTACAAATGGAACATCATTAAAGCATAGGGATTAATCACAAAAACAATATGTAATTATATATTATGAAATATTTATTTCTAATGACAAATAAATGAAATGTTGTCTTGAATCGTGGTGTAGCATGGGCAACAGTCTTCCTAGGACAACAGTAAACGACATGGCTACACTTCGCTGCACCGAGGAGCGGTGTGTTGGTTCCTAAGACCATGGGAAATAGGTGTTTTCCAATAGTCTTAGGCGACCCCTGTGAAAGGGTCGTTCGATCCCCAAAGGGGTCACGAACCGCTGCCCTAGCCTGTGCTGAGTCTGCCTGGCAAGAGGGGGCTGGGAAGGCGGTTAAGGCCAGCGGATCTCTCCAAGACAACCCGCCAGCAAATGCCTTGACAGTGGATCATTCCACGGGAGCCTGGGCTGAGGCCGCCCACACTTCCTTCCCAGGTGGGAAGCGTCAGAAAGCGCGATTTCCTCCCCCCGCCCCCCCCCCAGGCCGCTGCCCTCTGAGAAAAGGCTCTTCTCCCGCAACTTCACCAAATGACGCCTGAGGACCCGCAACGTTCCTACCGAAACCGGAGGCCGTGGGCCAGAAGCGGTGCCTCCATAGGAAGTGAGCTGTTCCTATAGGACAGCGGTTCTCAACCTGTGGGTCGAGACCCCTTTGGGGGTTGAACGACCCTTTCACAGGGGTCGCCTAAGACCATCGGAAAACGCAGATATTTACATCACGATGCATCACAGGAGCAACATGTCATGGTTGGGGGTCACCACCCCATGAGGAACTGTATGCAAGGGTCGCGGCCTTAGGAAGGTGGAGAACCACTGCTATAGGAGGAAATGAACGCTGCACAAAAACCAAGGAAAATAGCCCAAACCGGTGTGGCTCAGTAGACAGAGAGTCGGCCTGCAGACTGAAAGGTCCAAGGTTGGATTCCTGTCAAGGGCATGTATCCTGGTTACGGGCACATCCCCAGTAGGGGGTGTGCAGGAGGCGGCTGATCGATGTCTCTCTCTTTCATCAGTTTCTGACTCTCTATCCCTCTCCCTTCCTCTCTGTAAAAAATCAATAAAATATTTTTTTAAATAATATTAATAAAATAAAGGAAAATGAAAAAAAAAACACAACAACACTAACAAAATGTCAGTGCCCAAAGGACAGATCCTTAAATAAGAATATAGGATAGCGGGAAGGATGAGTAGGTGCAGGGGGAGGGGGAGGGAGATATCAGTAATACTACCAACAATAAAAAATATACTTAAAAAAAACTTTTAAAAAGAAAACAGGATAGCGAGCGTGGGAAAAACGAGGGCATCATCTTGCTCATTTATCTCAATAGCGGAGGACAGACTGTCATTCCTTAATGGGATGAGAGTCATTGGCACCGACACCGGCTTTTTAAAACATCGATCCGTACTTTTTAAACGCTATTAAAACAAGAAGAGCGCAGCCTCATCTCAGGAGTCATTTGTAAACTTCACGTCACATTAGGAAAATGGAATCCGAAACGTCATACGTTTCCCAGACCCGTTTAAAATTCCACCTGTTTTTCAGCGAGGACAGAGGCAGTGCCGTGGTCTATCCCGGGAGTAATGAAAAGAGAAAGATTCTCTGTTTTTACATCCAGTCCCGTGGGTGGTTTGCTTGTCTGTTCACGAGTATCGCCGAGTTACGGGAGGGAAGTGGAATCAATTCATTGTAGAGCCATCTCTTCTGAACGACAGTAAACTTGTACTCCCTCCACCTCCTTAGGGGGAGCAATATCTTTTTTTCTTCTCCAGGAACACATCCCGAAGCATCCTCTTCAGGAAAGCTGCGGATAATGGCCAATCGCTGGCCCCGAGAACGCAGCCATGTCAGAATTCCGCCCTATTTTGTGTTGGTTGGAGCACATGTGTGTGGGAAAGCGCTCCTTGCAAAGAGAAACCACAAAACATAAGCTTCTAGCTACTGAGTGTCGAGAGCTGCTAGGAAAGGTGGCCAACTGCGTTTAAATGCCATCGTTCGTTCCATACAACACCGGAGGTCACACCTATAGAAACACCAGTGATGGCAGCCTGTACGCTACACCCTCAGAAGACATCCTTCAACCGGCGTGCGCCTCCCTTCCCGTTCCCACCACCACAGCAGCACCAAGCCAAGTTCACGTCCTACATCCAGGCAGGTGGTCGGCCAACTCCTCAGTCAACAGAGCCAAATATCAGCAGGACGACGACTGACATCTCTCTGGAGAGCCGAAAACCGACTTCTGCGCATGGGCCACTAAGTTTTTTTCTTTCTTTCTTTCTTTCTTTCTTTCTTTTTTAAATATATTTTTATTGAGTTTTTAGAGAGAGAGGAAGGGAGAGGGATAGAGAGTTAGAAACATCGATGAGAGACAGACATTGATCAGCTGCCTCCTGCGCGCGCCCCACTGGAGATGTGCCCGCAACCAAGGTACATGCCCTTGACCGGGAATGGAACCCAGGACCCTTCAGTCCGCAGGCCGATGCTCTCTCCACTGAGCCACACCAGTTTTGGCTGGGCCAAGAAGTTCCCATCGCACTGTACGTGTGCGCCCGCACTTGGTATTCTGTGGAAGAGCCACACTCCAGGGGCCAAAGAGCCGCGTGTGGCTCCCGAGCCGCGGTTTGTCGACCGCTGATCTAGACCATCACTTCCCAGCAGGCCTCTCTGACCTCTATTTCCCCCCACCCCATCCCCGGACAATCCACGTGCTCTCTCCCAGGAGTACTTTTACAACTACGTTCCCAATAAGCTAAACAGCATCACTGAAGGGTCAAGCTGGGGATGAGCGAAGGGGCAGGGGTGGACCCAGTGTACGGAGAGCGGGCTGGACAGGCCTGTCACAGGCAGTGGCATGCGGCTGCCTGAGCCGAGTCAGCAAGCCCTGCAGAGCCCGTGAGGTGAGGGTGGCATGGGTGTGAATGAATGGCCTGGGTCAGGGTGGAGAGGAGAGGGTGGATGTTGGAGTGGGTTTCTGTATACAGTGGTACCTCGAGATACGAGTGCCCTAACATACGAGATTTTTGAGATACGAGCCGTGGAGCGAGCGATTTTTGCTTTGAAATATGTGCAACATTGGAGATAGGAGTCATCGCGCGGATCGGCCGGCTGCACACGACCCACCCGTTTACTGCGACTCGAGCGTCTCATAGTTTCCCACGCCTCAAGGTTACGGGACGAATTAAACTGGTATCTCGAGGCACCACTGTATTTTAAAAGAAGAAGAGAAGCGTGCAGTAGGCTAGAGGAGCGGCTCTGCCTCAGGGTCAGTGCTTTTGAGTTTGAGCGAAAGGAAGACGATGACGACTTCTTATCCTTAAAACGGGGAAGAGAGAGACTGGGGGAGCCAGGCCTGGGACCCCTGCCTGCAGCGCCAGCTCCCTCCCCCCGAAGGCAGTGACCCGCACACACTGGCTCTCAGTGCCCACGCTCCCCGCCACCGACCCCCGGACCCCAAGTCCTCACACAGAGCAGTGAGTGCGCCTCCTTTCCCCACCCCCAGAACAAACGAGAACAGGCGAACGGAGTGAGGTCGGGAGCCAGTGGGATGACTGCGGGAGAAGAGGTCACTCTGACAGAACAGGGATTAGGTCACCCATCAGCGAGAGTTACACGACTGCAAGCAAAATGGCCAATTCCCTCTAAAGACGCCGAGAAATTGCATTTGTCCCGATGAGCCGCATCATACTCCCACTTATTGGATTTATAGAAACTGGACTCCTGCTTCCAAATTCGATCTACTGCAAGGAAAAGCATTTTAACCCACAGATTAAAATCTGTTCAAGTAAATAAATCCATAAATCTTTCATAAATAAAATGAAATACTGTTTTTTCCTTAGACCGCGACGTTATTCAATTTTAAAAGATGCCGAGGCTTTAAATAATAGTTTCAAACGCATTAAAATCAATATAATTGGTTGTGATTGGGGAGGGGGGAGAATCTCAAAACACTAGGCACGTATCTGTTACCCCGTTCATCTAATTATTTTAACATGTTTTTATTGATTTCAGAGAGAGGAAGGGAGGGGGGAGAGAGAAAGAAACATATGGATGAGAGAGAAATGTTAATGGGATGCCTCTTGCACGCCCCCTACTGGGCATGGAGCGCACACCCAGGCATGTGCCCCCGACTGGGAATTAAAGGAAATCTAACAGGCAGCCTCCTGGTGCAGGAGCTGATGCTCAACCCCCTGAGCCACACCGGCTAGGCCGCCTCTGACTGGTTTGATGCTGAGGTCTCCCAGGCAACTGATTACTCCTAAAGAAGACTTTGAGCCGAAACCGGTGTGGCTCAGTGGATAGAGCGTCGGCCTGTGGACTGAAAGGTCCCAGGTTCGATTCTGGTCAAGGGCATGTACCTCGATTGCGGGCACATCCCCAGTAGGGGGCGTGCAGGAGGCGGTTGATCGATGTCTCTCTCCCATCGATGTTTCTGACTCTCTATCTCTCTTCTTCTCTGTGAGGAAATCAATAAAATATTTTTTTTAAAAATAAAAGAAAAACCTTAAAAAAAAAAAAAAAAAGGCAGCCTTGTGTTCCGGAAGCGTAAACCCCAGGTAAAACTTGCCAACCGAATTTCACACCAAAAAAATGAAGAGTTAAGAGAACAGGGGAAAAAAACAAAACACTTTTAGAGCTTTCCTCCAATTATAAAAATAACACAGGCCCTCTGTCAAATCGCAAAAGAGATGAGCAAAGATTACCATCAGCCATAACGCCACCGCCCAGAGACGCCAGCCACTGCACCGTGGTCTCTAAGCACACGCACCGCGATTCAGACGTACACACAGGATGAGGTCATGCCACCAGGTACCCCCTGTTTTTCAGCCTGGTCTCGCTCACGCCAAACATCAGGCAGGCATTCGTATCAATACGCAGAGCAACACACTATCCTTTCCAACAGCTGGAAGACTGCCCTGGAGGAAGTGCCACCATTTAGGTCACTGGTTCTCAACCTTCCTAAGGCCTCAACCCTTTAAGACAGCTCCTCATGGGGTGGTGACCTCCAACCATACAATTATTTCCGTGGCTACTTCATCACTGTCATTTTGCTACTGTGATGAACTGTAATGTAAATATCTGATATGCAGGATGTATTTTCGTTGTTACAAATTGAACATAATTAAAGCACAAAAACAGTATGTATATACTGTTTATATATTGTGAAATATTTATTTCTAATTACAAATAAATGAATTTTTTGTCTTGAATCGTGGTGTAGCATGGGTAATAGTCTGCATAGGACAACAGCAAACTACATTGCTACACTTTGCTACACCAAGGAGTGTTGTGTTGGTTCCTAAGACCATGGGAAATAGGTGTTTTCTGATGGTCTTAGGCGACCCCTGTGAAAGGGTCGTTCAACCCCCAAAGGGGTCGCGACCCACAAGTTGAGAAACGCTGCCCTGGAGGAAGTGCCATCACTTAGCTAATAAACATTTCTTTCAACGCGGCCATTTAGATTTTGGCATAAACCATGCTGTAGACACATCTCAGACATTGATTCTCACACTTGCCTGGCTACGTCCTTCAAGGTGGAATTGCTAGAGGGTAAGGTGTTGAAGAGCGTTATCACAAAAGCTTTAGAAAAGGAGGTGCGAGGAGCATCACCCCCACACCTGCAGGGCACCCTCACTGACACGGGATGCGTTCCATCTCGCAGGCAGCTCAGAGGGAAAGAGAACAGGCCCTAGAAATCGCGTCTACACTGGATGCAGACCCCAGCTCAGTCCTGGACTAGCTCTGCGGCTCCCGGAAGTGACTCAACATTCCTGCAGATTTTTGTAAAGCAGCGGCTACATCTTTAAACGTACCTCAAAGGGTGATTGATGGATGGATGGGTGGATTTCAGAGGGAGAAAAGGAAAGATAAAAACATCAATGATGAAAGAGAACCACTGATCAGCTGTCTCCTGCATGCCCCCGACTGGGGATGGAGCCCATAACCCAGCCCCGACCCAGAATCAAATGGTGACCTCCTGGTTCATGGGTTGACGCTCAACCATTGAGCAACACTGGCTGGACTAAGGTTATTTTTTAATAAGTGAGTGAGTTGCTATCACACCTAATACACAATAAGTATTCAATAAATATTTGCTCATATTATAGTGGATAGTGTCCATCTGAAAGGAAAAAAACAAATCTCATTTTTTGTTTAAGTCGCATTCGTTTGATTCTTACTGGGATTAAACCTAAGCCCTTTCATTTAATTCTTATAAGTATTTAAGTAGTCAATCATATAATTTACTAACGGTGATTTCTCTTTCTTGCTGGTTTGTTTTGGGAGGATCGTTGTACTGGTTAGAATTTCTAAAACCAAGTTGAATAATAACATTGAAGATGACAAATATCCTTATCTCATTCATAACTCTATAGTAATAAAAACATTTTTAAAGTATTTGACAATTCAAAATTATAAAATGCATAGACAATTTTGTCTATCCATTGTTCTTACAAAGCATTCTGGAAATACAAGTGCTGTGTTGTGTCTAAATTTTGGCATTCTTTGGGAGGAAAGTTACAATAAATTTTATTAACTAAACTTGCATACGCCAAAAAAACCATAGTAATCTCTAACGCTGAAAATACAAATTATAGAATAAAAATGGTTCTCTAATTTGTGAATTTGCAAAAGAAATTCAAATGGAGTTTGTCCACTCCCCATACTCCCACATTCGGAAAAGGAGCCTGAATTATTTCTAGACATAAAATCCTCCACCTACAAATTAAGGCCCTACTTGCTCAGCCGCAAAACGAGGGGATACTCTGGTCACAGAGCGGGTCAGCTTCTCTTCCCCAAGTTAAACCACAGAGAGGACACTGTGCCAGCACTCTACACTGAATCACACATTCTGGGGGATCTTGCCAAGTCTTAACAACATACATAAATCTGTCCGCTGATTGCCGAAGGTCTATAAACTAGAGGCGAAGTTATAAAGCCAAAAATAACCTATTTACTAAGGACTGAAAATGTGCCAGAACTCATGCAGTGAGCTGGTATAATCCACATCATCTTCCATCACTAATTTACCTGCCCCAACAAGGATAACATCACCCCTTCCCCTCTTCCGCTGCTGCACAGTGCCTTTGCCCCCCAGTCTGCACCCTATAAATGGACTGCAGAGGGTCCTTTTCCCTGAGGAAAGACAGGGCAAGTTCAGGGCTGCGGGCGCTGCAGACAGTGGTGGAGCTCTGACTGGAGAGAGGTGGGTCACTGGCGATCACCACCATCAGCAAATAAGCCTCATCTTGTCCCAGAGTGCATGCAGGGCACGGTAAAATGACAGTGACGTATGCCCAGGTGGCCTTCCTATTTACCCTCCTGGGACTCTTCCCCTGAGCAGCAGTGAGCCTGGCTAAGAGACTCTGGATTTACTTCTCTAGGGGATGGAACGTAAAATGAGGCAAAATACAGTGGTACCTCAAGATACGAGTGCCCTAACATACGAGATTTTTGAGATACAAGCCGTCGAGCGAGCGAGCGATTTTTGCTTTGAAATACGAGCAACAGTTGAGATAGGAGTCATCGCACGGATCGGCCGGCTGCACACGATCCACCAGTTTCCCGCGACTCGAGCATCTCATAGTTTCCCACGCCTCAAGGTGACGGAACGAATTAAACTCGTATCTCGAGGTACCACCGTACACCAATTGAACAAAACTGCCCAACAGCGCTCTCCAATAAAGCATGCTTCAAATGTAAACAACCTCATTTTCTTTATTCTTTTGTTAAAATATACCTTTTTCTTTATTTCAGAGAGGAAGAGAGAGGGAGAGAGAGAAACATCAATGATGAGTGAGAGTCATAGATTGGTCACCTCTTACAACCCCTCCCCGCCCCCCAGTGGGGATCAATCCCACAACCCGGTCACGTGCCCTTGACTGGGAATCAAACCAAGACCTCCTGGCTCATAGGTTGACCATCAACCACTGAGCCACACCATCCAGACTGCTCTTTAACAACACCTGTGCACAGACTGTTCATTTGGAAGGACCCAGAGATTCCTAAATAATACGTCTACTGGTTCCTATGCATCCAATCCTGGTATTCATCGTCCCTGAATAAGCTCCAAGCGGAGAAGAGATCATCCAAATTAAGCCTGAGAAGTAGAAATCATCCGGAAAGGCATCCATAGAGCCTCATGAATAGATACAGAATGGAACCGAGACAGGAAGTTCTGAGTGTTGAGCGGCTGACAGGTTTGAGAAGACACTAGATACACCGGTCTCTACTCTGATTCCACAAAGCTTTGACCCTGTCAAGTGCCAAGTGTTGACCAATTGCTTCATTTCAACACCAGATTTAGAACGAAAAGAACCCCTCAGAGAGAACCTAGTCTCACCCTTTCCTTTTTTTTCTTTTAATATATTTTGTTGATTTTTTACAGAGAGGAAAGGAGAGGGATAGAGAGCCAGAAACATCAATGAGAGAGAGACATCGATCAGCAGCCTCCTGCACGCCCCCTATTGGGGATGTGCCCGCAATCAGGATACATGCCCTTGACCGGAATCGAACCTGGGACCTTTTAGTCCCCAGGCCGACGCTCTATCCACTGAGCCACACCGGTTTCGGCTAACCCTTTCCTTTTTTTAAAAAATATATTTTATTGATTTTTTACAGAGAGGAAAGGAGAGGGATAGAGAGCCAGAAACATCAATGAGAGAGAGAGACATTGATCAGCTGCCTCCTGCATGCCCCCTACTGGGGATGTGTCCGAAACCAAGGTACATGCCTTTTACCGGAATGGAACCTGGAACCTTTCAGTCCCCAGGCCGATGCTCTATCCACTGAGCCAAACCGGTTTCCGCTAACCCCTTCCTTTGTGAGTAACACCACTAACTGAGTCTCTGAGTGCCATGTGATCTCTGTTTCAAGACCCTGCAGTTCAAACTGGTAGACCTGGAATTAGGAGCTGCATTTCTCACTTCCATGCCTCACTACATGGAATAGCACCTGTCACCTCGGCTCCCTGTGGGGTCATCTTGCAGAGTTGATCCATACATCAGCACATGATAGGTCTTTTGAAAGACTTCCTTTTCTTTTAATGTTTTTTATTGGTTTCAGAAAGGGAGGAAGAGATAAATACATCAATGATGAGAGAGAAGCATTGATCAGCTGCCTCCTGCATGCCCCCTACTGGGGATTGAGCCAGCAACTCGGGCATGTGCCCTGAGAGGTGATCCAAGTGTGACCTCCTGGTTCATGGGTTGACGCTCAACCGCTGAGCCACACTGGCCGGGCAGAAGACTTTCTTTTTTAAATATCACCCTGGTAAAGGATGTGTGAGTTTCTCACATAGCTATCCACGGGATAATACGTTCCACAAACTGAGCCAGGGAATCCAGAAATAACATAAATCGATTATCCCATCCGACTCACAGTATTGTCCACGTCCAGACTTCTCTTAACTGTGACCTCACCTAGGTCATTAAATCTCACGGGTCCTGGATTTTTTCATTTTTCTATAAAAATGAAAGAGTAGGACTAATAACTTCCCAAACATCTCCCAGCTCGGCACATGTGTAAGTCTGTGATTCGCTTACATCCGAACAATCACGTTTCCCACTTCTGTTTTCCTTTTCCACACAACCAGCGTTTAAAAACGCACTACAGCCCAGCCAGTGTGGGTCAGCAGGATCAGTGTGGTTCCACGCACCAAGAGGTCAGAGTCAGGGCACATGCCTGAGTTGCAGGCTTGACAACCCAATTGGGCAGTGGTTCTCAACCTTCCTAATGCTGCGACCTTTTAATACAGTCCCTCATGTTGTGGTGATCCCCAACCATAAAATTATTTTTGTCGCTACTTCATCACTGTCATTCGCTACTGTTATGAGTCTTCATGTAAATATCTGTGTTTTCTGATGGTCTTAGGAGACCCTGCTAGCTGTTCGTGACCCACAGGTTGAGAACCGCTGCAATAGAGGGTGTGAAGGAGTCAACCGATCAATGATTCTCTCTCGTCAATATTTCTAGCTCTCTCTCCCTCTCCCTTCCTCTCTCTCTAAAAATCAATAAAAATATATTTTAAATAAATAAAATCCCACTATAACCACGCAACTGTTACACCCCTCACCATCCCCACGCCCCTGAATGAAAATCTGGGACTTGGCCCTGCCAGGTACTGACGGAAGAAAACCATACACGTCTCTCAGAAGCACCAGAGGGGAAACTGTGAAACCAGCTGATGAGGGTAACGAGACTGTAAACACGCTGACCTAACGACCGGACGTCCCGATGACTAAGTATACTAGGTGTTCATTGCGCATTTATGTTACGTCCGGGACCGTGTCAGGCACTGCAGGAACATACAGAAAAAGGAAAAAGACTCGGTTCATGTCCTCTCGAGACTGACAGTCCAGCGGGCAGACGTTAAAAACGCAACAGCACAGGACTACAAACGTCAAATGGTCAAGTCTGCCCGTAAGTAATAGCGGACTTACTGTTAACGAGCAGAGACAGGCAAAATAAATTAGCTCCCCAAAATGAATAGAAGCAGGGAGACCAGACTTTTCCCGCAGACTCTGGATTCCACTCAACCCACCCACCGCATTTTGTGTTTTTTTTTCAGTGCAAATTCTATTAGATGATTCAAGGAGACAATGACATTTCCGGCTCCGTTAATAGCGCTTTCCAGATGGCCAATTCCTGGTCAGGCTTTAATCAGCTCTCAGCCAAACAGCGTCTCAGGGCAATCCAATCACCGATTCCCAGCAAGGTAACCAGAACAGGTTGCCTTCTCATTAACGGGTCTTCTGTAAGGCCACGTGTCTATCAAGCAGTTTGGGATTTGTAGTAAATGATAAAACGTTTACCTTGAAGAAATCCCTAACCACCACCACCACCACCACACAAAAAAAAAACAAAAAAAAAAAAAAACACAAAACAACAACAACAATGACACAGGGAAAAATGCAATGCTCTTTCATCATTCTTAGCAGCTTGAGTATGACTGGCCGTAAGTCAGGCCAAAATAGCCGTGTTTTAGCATCTCAACCGCATTAGAGATGTGGCCAAATTGGTTTGGCTCAGTGGATAGAGCAGCAGTTCTCAACCTGTGGGTCGAGACCCCTTTGGGGGTTAAACAACCCTTTCACAGGGGTCGCCTAAGACCATCGGAAAACACTATTTCCCATGGTCTTAGGAACCAACACACCGCTCCTCGGTGCAGCAAAGTGTAGCCATGTAGTTTACTGTTGTCATATGAAGACTGTTACCCATGCTACACCATCATTCAAGACAAAATTTCACTCATTTGTCATTAGGAATAAATATTTCACAATATACAATTACATATTGTTTTTGTGATTCATCCCTATGCTTTAATGATGTTCAATTTGTAACAATGAAAATACATCCTGCCTATCAGATATTGACTTTACAGTTCATAACGGTAGCAAGATTACAGTGATGAAGTAGCAACGAAAATCATTTTATGGTTGGGGGTCACCACCACATGAGGAGTTGTCTTAAAGGGTCGTGGCATTAGGAAGGTTGAGAACCACTGGGATAGAGCATTAGTCTGCGGACTTAAAGGTCCCAGGTTCTATTCTGGTCAAGGGCATGTACCTTCGCTGCAGGTGCATCCCCAGTAGGGGGTGTGCAAGAGGCAGGTGATAGACATAAAAATTTCACTTTTCTCTCTCTCATCGCTCTCATCGATGTTTCTAACTTTCTATCTTCCTCTCTGTAAAAAATATATAAAATATAGTAAAAAAAAAAAAAGAAGAAGAAAGAAAGAAGGAAAGAAAGAAAGAAAGAAAGAAAGAAAGAGAGAAAGAAAGAAGGAAGGAAGCTAAGGTGACCCAGAAAGAAAGAAAGAAAGAAAGAAAGAAAGAAAGAAAGAAAGAAAGAAAGAAAGAAAGAAAGAAAGAAAGAAAGGAAGGAAGGAAGGAAGGAAGAAAGAAAGAAAGAAAGAAAGAAAGAAAGAAAGAAAGAAAGAAAGAAAGAAGGAAGGAAGGAAGGAAGGAAGCTAAGGTGACCCAGTAAAAAAGAAAGAAAGAAAGAAAGAAAGAAAGAAAGAAAGAAAGAAAGAAAGAAAGAAAGAAAGAAAGAAAGGAAGGAAGGAAGCTAAGGCGACCCAGTGGTGAGCAAGGGCAAGGCCAGGGAATAGAAGGACAGGGTGTGGCCCACACAGATGAACAGATGGCGAAGGGCACCAGGACGCAGCTCCCACCTGCTCACTGTCCCCTGCTCTGGGAGGACTTCCCAGAGAGAGAGAGAGAGAGAGAGAGAGGCCTCCTGCCTCCACCAGCAGGGAAAGCAGTGGCAGCTTCTCCAGTTCCCCAGGCTCTCATGCCAGGCTCCTGGCAGAAGTCTAACCTACAAGTTCTGCCATCGCTCTTGGCCATTAGGCACGCGCAGGTGCTGTAACCCACGTCTGTCTCCCGGGTGACGGCATCCCGGGGACCACGGCACCCGGCGGGAAGAGAAAGCGCGGCCCCTCCTCCACGAGATCAGAACAAACGCGAGGCCGCGACGATTGTTAGAACAGGCACTGGTTCCGGCCAGTGTAATTGTCAGCCCCGTCCCTGAGTCTGAGGGGAGGTCTCTTCAGAGGGTGGGGGGGAGATGGAGGGGGGAAGAGAGAGAGGAAAAAAATGCCCTAGTGTCCGAAATGTTTGGGGATAAACAGGAACAGATCCAAAGGCTATAGCATCGTCAGGCAATCCTGCACAAAACACACACACACACACACACACACCACACACACACACATATATATTTTTTTTTTACTTTTAATTGTAACAGCAAAGTGGGAATTTTCATAGAAGTGAAAATTCAAAACTATGGAGCTGGCTCCCTCCGATACCAGCATAGGCGAGCATCACTTTCGTTACGACTGTAACGGTAGTAACTGCAGAGAGACAGCCGACATCATTGCTGAAAACTTGCTCAGATAATGCCTGGCCAGTGTGGCTCAGTGGTTGAGCATCGAACTACGAACCAGGAGGTCACGGTTCGACTCCCAGTCAGGGCACAGGCCCAGGTTAGTGGCTAGATCCCCAGTAGGAGGTGTGCGGGAGGTAGCCGACCAATGATTCTCTCCCATCACTGCTGTTTCTCTCTCTTTCTCTCTTCCTTCTTCCCTGAAATCAATAAAAACATATATTTTTTGAAACTTGCTTATGCAATATCCCATTTTACATTATAAGTGAGACCCTTCCCCAAGTGGTGTGACTTGACTACCTGTTCCCTTTGTTCTTTGAATTCTACCAGACGAAACGGTTATTTGCCGGTGTCCTCCGCCCCCTGAGACTCCACATTGTATACGGCCACTGCCCAGCACCCACACCTGTCCGGGGACTCTCCTTCCTTAAAAACCCACGGTGGCCACCGAACCAGTCATCGGCATTCACGATCTGGGCTTCATGTTGACCCCAGAAATACAATCAAACGGTGCTGGAAGCTTCCCGAGAAGAACGGAGGGTGAGTGCTATTTTAAGCTCCCTCCCACCCTCCCTCCTCCGCCTCTGAGGAGGTGAGTCCTTTTATTCCACTTTTAAATCCATCTCTGCGCTCCTTACTACATTTCTGAAAGCTCCTTCACCAGCACTTCTGAAGAGAGCTACAGTACGACTGCCACCCCCTTGGGGGTCCTTATTTCATTCTGGATCTCCCAACAGTTCCATTAAGAAAATGGCACCTGCCGAAACCGGTTTGGCTCAGTGGATAGAGCGTCGGCCTGCAGACTTGAAAGGTCCCAGGTTCAATTCTGGTCAAAGGCATGTATCTTGGTTGCAGGCACATCCCCAGTAGGGAGCGTGCAGGAGGCGGCTGATCGATGTCTCTCTCATTGATGTTTCTCTCTATCCCTCTCCCTTCCTCTCTGTAAAAAATCAATAAAATATATAAAATAAATAGTAAATAAATAAAGCAAGTGATGCCACATCATCACCAGCTGTTAGTGCCTCCTCTAACTCCCATTTTAGGGCCTTTGAGTACACCCCGGAGTCCCCACCTGAAAAGTTGCATACATCGTACGGGAGAGGAAAAAGGACGGTGTGGACCCAGGGCCAAATGGCCTCACTGTGAGTTCACATCCCAGCCAGGGTCCTTAGTGCTTTGGCTGTGTGTGTGTGTGGTGTGTTTTCGTTGCGTCGTGTCATGCTGTGTCCTGTTGTGTTTTAACCCACCGTGAAGGCTCCACCCAAACCAAAGCCGACTCCTAGTTCCTTTCTTGATACCGAATGACAGGTGGCAGACGACTAAACTGGACACTAGTAGGTAGTCCTCTGTCCATGACAAAACTATCAACGAGGGGGAAACGTCAAAGGAAAACGGGAGGCAAAGACTGAGTCTGCAATCACCTCGAGGGCTATGCTCAAACCTAGAAGGATTCAAGGGTGGCAAACGGGTTAGTGCTTTGACAATTTTTTAAATTTATCTCTTTTGTTGAAAGTATTGCAGATGTCCCTTTTCCCCCCCACCTACCCTATCCCCTGGTACCCCTCCCCCAGGTCTTCATCACACCATTGTCTGTGTCCCCGGGTTATATGCACATGCTAGGGAAGAGGATGAGAACCCTGCAAATAGGATAAGATTGCTTGTCTACCAAACAGCTGCTCTGAGAAGGGGGTGGTGTTTGCCTGTCCTGCTGACTCCCTCCTGGAGAGGCACTTCTGTAGACACCTCCGTGGAGGATGAGGGGCCGACCCCAAAGCACCGCTCTCAGGGAAGGTACAGTGGTGCCTCGAGATACGAGTTTAATTCGTTCCGTCACCTTGGGGCCTGGGAAACTATGAGACGCTCGAGTCGCAGTAAACGGGTGGGTCGTGTGCAGCCGGCCAATCCTCGAGATGACTCCTATCTCAACTGTTGCTCATATTTCAAAGCAAAAATCGCTCGCTCGACGGCTCATATCTCAAAAATCTCGTATGTTAGGGCACTCGTATCTCGAGGTGCCACTGTATTTTGTTTCTTCCCAACAAATGAAAGTAGCTGGCAGTAATTTCTTAAGCATATGGGCTGAAATATTTTGGGAAATGCTATGAAGTTGGCTTTCTGTTGCTTTTTAGAACTTCAGGTTATAAAATAAGATCTTGGCAGATCTAGCCTCCTTCCTCACTCAGCTGCGCTTATTAAAGGCAACAGGCTTCAGCTTTCTCAGCTGGATTAGCTCTGAAGCCGTACTTAAGCTTTAATTAGGGATTCAACATCATCATTTAAAAAAAAAAAACAACGACTGGATTCAGGGACTTCAGTCTTCCAAAGTAAGAACAGATTATAAAAACAGCCACGTGTCCAGGACAATAGGATCCCAAACTGCACAGTGACAGTTAGGATGCTCTTACATCCACCATCTCTTCTACGGCTCTCCTACCTCATTTCATGTAATGGAACCTGCTTATCTTTTACTTTGTAAAAAGATGAGTCCCCTTTCCCAAATACAGTGGTACCTTGAGATACGAGTGCCCTAACATACGAGGTTTTTGAGATACGAGCCTCGAGCGAGCGATTTTTGCTTTGAAATACCAGCAACAGTTGAGATAGGAGTCATCACGCGGATCGGCCGGCTGCACATGACCCACCCGTTTACCTCGACTCAAGCGTCTCATAGTTTCCCACGCCTCAAGGTTTCGGAACGAATTAAACTCGTATCTCCAGGTACCACTGTACCTAGGTTTATATTAAGCTCAAAAGAACTCATGTTTCGTCACGGTGCCAGGCAAATCCTTGGCCATCTGGTTGACCCCAGAGCCAAGAGGACATCAAATAAGGAAGAAGCTTCCCAGTTCCTTGTTTGACATGACTCTCTATCCTTGTGCAATTCCAAACTGCACAGAGGAATTATTGCTCTCTCTTTGGCTCTTTCCTTACCTCAATCCTCTGATCAATATTTATTAAGTATCTGATAGGCATATACTCTTTCAAAGAATTGTTTTCACGGGCTGTCCAAATAGGCAGCTATAAATCTTCCCTCATCACCTCTCATCCTATCACCTCTTAATCTCTCTCTAACAGAGAAGCTTAAAAAGAATACAGTGGTACCTCGAGATACGAGTGCCCTAACATACGAGATTTTTGAGATACGAGCCATCGAGCGAGCGATTTTTGCTTTGAAATACGAGCAACATTTGAGATAGGAGTCATGGCGCGGATCGGCCGGCTGCACACGACCCACCAGTTTCCCGCGACTCGAACATCTCAGAGTTTCCCACGCCTCAAGGTTACGGAACGAATTAAACTCGTATCTTGAGGTACCACTGTACTTTATAGAAACTAGAAAATTAGTCTAGAGTAAACGCTAAGAATTCTTTCCATCACACCCACACACTAGAAAAATCCAATGATTGAGCACCAATGAATGACCTCCAAACCCCCACCACACCCATGAGTTCCATACTGAGGGAAATCATGTTATTCAAACCTATTCCTTGCTGCTGAGACTAGGATACTGAGTTAGGAAGTGGGGGGGAGGGGTCTCTTTAACTGGTTTGCTGCAGCTGGCTCCCCCTGGCCCAGGAGCCACTGGGTACCCCTCTTCCCAAGCTGCAGGGACCTCAAATCAGCAGCTGTGGGTAAGGCATGAGTAAAGTACAAATACCTTTTTGACTTCCCTCCAAATTTCTCCTCTCCAAAAAGTTACCCAAATCTATTCTGTCCTGGGTTCAGATGGTATGAGTTTAACTGGTAAGATGATCTTTTACTTTAAGAAACCAGAACTTGGGGGAGGGGGTACGGGGCAGGCTGGGAGAGGACAAGGGGGGCGGGGGGCGCAGGTGACTTATGTAATGCTTTCAACAATAAAAAATTTTAAGCTGAGACCGGTTTGGCTCAGTGGATAGAGCGTCGGCTTGCGGACTGAAGAGTCCCAGGTTCAATTCCAGTTGGGGGCATGTACCTTGGTTGCGGGCACATCCCCAGTAGGGGGTGTGCAGGAGGCGGATGTTTCTGACTCTCTATCCTTCCCCCTTCCTCTCTGTAAAAATTCAGTAAAATATATTTAAAAAAATAGAATTCCCTGAGGAAAACTGGATTTCCCAGTTTCATGTCTACGCCTGGTCTGTCAAGCCTGGATCCCTAAAGCAAACCGGTTATGACATTTACCGAGAACGCCGCCGCGCGCCGCTGAACACGCAGGGGTAAATACCAAGTTTGCATGCAGATACTGGAGATTTTTCTTAAATATCGTTTTTATTGATTTGAGGGAGAGAGTGGGAGAGGGAAAGAAGGGTAGAAACATCAGTGATGAGAGAGAATCACTCATTGGCTGCCTCCCACACGCCCCACCTGGTGGATCGAGCCTGCAACCCAGGCGTGTGCTCGGACCGGGAATAGAACCGTGACCTCCTGGTTCATAGACTGATGCTCAACCACTGAGCCACACCGGCCAGGCCAGATCCCCGAGATTTGGGGCTCTCCTTCCTGGTATCTCAGACCCGGCTTCATCCCTGGCCCAGGAAAGGGGAAAAGGGTGAGTCACACAGCCGCTCCCTGCGAGGAAAACGCGCTCGCTCCTCAGGAAGGTGCGGGCACCCTGGAGCTGCAGGCTGCTGTCACCCTGCGTATCGGGAGCTGTCTGCGTCTAACAACCTGTTTGCTTTGTCACTGAACATTCCAGCAAACGTGTTTTCTTTCCTCGCTGAATGAGCCATTCTCGGCATGTGTCATTTTGGAAGCTACGTGAATATAATATTGCACAGTTGTCTAACCGCTCCCACTTATGGGCACGAGCCCCAAGGTCATTTTTTATGAACAAGATTATGTTGACAGCCTGGCTAGCGTGGCTCCGTGGTAGAGCAGCGACCTAGGAACCAGGAGGTCAGGGTTCGATTCCTGGTCGGGGCACCTGCCTGCGTTGCCGGCTCCATCCCCAGTTTGGGGGGGGTGTGCAGAAGGCAGCCGATCAATGATTCTCTCTTGTCATTGATGTTTCTCTCTCTCTCTCATTCCACTCTGACCCAGACCCCCTGCCAATATCTGCCAGGTTCAGCCGAAACCGGTGTGGCTCAGTGGATAGAGCATCAGCCTGCGGACTGAAAGGTCCCAGGTTCCATTCTGGTCAAGGGCATGTACTTTGGTTGTGGGCACATCCCCAGTAGGGGGTGTGCAGGAGGCGGCTGATCGATGTCTCTTGATGTTTCTAACTCTCTATCCCTCTCACTTTCTCTCTGTAAAAAATCAATAAAAAGTATATTTAAAAAATATATGTATCTGCCAGGTTCAGGGCAGGAGTACAAACGGGGTCTCTCCTCCAGGGGTCTAAACGTGGAAAGGCTGTACACTAAGCTAACCAACAGGCTTCCTCCTCCTGCCTGGACCCTCACCATAGCCCGTCCCTCTGCTTTTCCCCTGTGACCCCAACATTCCTCTGTGACCCCAACATCCTTCCGTGACCCCAACATCCTTCCGTGACCCCAACGTGCCCTGCTGGAACCTGGGCCCGCTGCTGTCCACTGTCCGGGAAATTCTGTAACAGGCAAGCATCCTTTAAAGTCGGTTTGCTTACACCCTTCAGTGGTTCTCAACCTTTCTAATGCCTCGGCCATTTAATACAGTTCCTCATGTTGTGGTGAATCGTCATGCAAATATCTGTGTTTTCTGATGTTTTCAGGCGACCCTGCTAGTGGTTCTCAGCCTGTGGGTCACTGCTATAGAGCCTGAGACCCTCAGAAAACAGGTCACGACTCACAGGTTGAGAACCGCTGCTTTAGACAATTTATGTTGGGGCGGGGGTAGGGCAGGGAGGGGGTGGGCATGAATCATTTTGGACAAACAGGTATTTTTAGACTCGGCCACTGTGCCTGGCGGAGCCTGGAGAAAATGGGAGACGTAAATACACTGTCTTCCTTTCCTTCTGCTCAGGCCCGCGGCCTACTTTTCCTGAGCTGTCTCCTCCTTCTCACAGGGGAGGACGGAGCAGCTAGTAAGTCACTGGTGTCAGATATAGAAGCTCCTGTCTGTCAAGTCTCTGGGTACCTTCCAGACAAACGAGCTCAATATCTCCACCGTCCCTGCGATGCAGCTGAAATATTAAACAAAACCACGAGGCGAGTCCTCCAAGATCCCAACCGAAGGGCCCGCGAAAGAAAACCACCGGCTTCTCAGGACAGCTCGTGCCCAGGATGCGTCTGACTTTCAAAATCCAGGGGTTATAAAGGCACCCGTGGGGGGCTGGAGGGGGGCTGTGTGGAGGACGCGTAGGTGGGGGTATAATTAGAGAAAACAGTGTTTTGGTTCCTTAGAAGATTTAACTCCTTCATCCCGGCCTCCCACTCACATTTCTGGGGTTGTGCAAATCACCCCCGAATGCCTCTCTCCAGCCTTCTGCGTCTCTGCCCGGCACCCCCGTGCCCCGCAAAGTGAACCTAGTGGGGGATGAGCGCTTCTTTCATTCATTCATTCCTCCTCCAGGTTGCCCCTCCCTGAAGAGAACGCCATTACTTCCTGCGGGGTTTTTGTTTCTGAATGTTTTCATCTGGAGCTTTCGAATCACCAGCATTATTGCTCTATAAGAAAGAGTTCTACCCAGCCCTGACCAGTCTGGCTCAGTGGATAGAGTGTTGGCCTGCGACTCAAGGATCCCAGGTTCGATCCCGGTCAAGGACACGTACCTTGGTTGCGGGCACATCCCCAGTAGGGAGAGTGCAGGAGGCGACTGATCGATGTTTCTCTCTCATCGATGTTTCTAACTCTCTATCCCTCTCCCTTCCTCTCTGTAAAAAAAATCAATAAAATATATTTTTTAAAAAAATAGTTCTACCCAAAGTCACGACAAAAACACAGTGTTAAATGTTTACATAATGTAGGATATTAAAAATGGGTAATAGGGTTGTAAGATTTTCTTTAAATATATTTCCTTCATTGTTAGACTTCATAAAGAGACTGGCTTTTTTTTTTTAAGTAGGATTTTAGTAGTCATTTTCTACAAATATGGGGAACGTGGTGGAAATGTCGAATGCCAACCAGTGTTTGATAATTTAAATCAGAGTTTTTATGTTTAATATATATAGATAGATAGGTAGATAGATAGATAGATATAGATAGATATTATAGAATAGAATACTACAGCTGCATAAATATTAAAAACAATGCCTTTTGACTCAATGATCCCACTTCTGGGAATATATCCTAAGGGACCCCGAAACAGCCTTCAGAAAGAAGGCATGCACCCCCGTGTTCCCAGCAGCACAATTTACAGTAGCCAAGATCTGGAGACGGCCAGGTGCCCTCCGCAGAGGAGTGGATGAAACAGCTGCAGGACATTTACCGCACGGAGAGCTACGCAGCTGGGAGACGAGAAGGAAATCTCACCCTTTATAGCAGCGCAGAGGGCCCTGGAGCGCACTGTGCTAAGCGAAATGAGCCAGTCAGAGAAAGAGCCATAACACGTGGTCTCACTGAGATGTGGAATCTAATGAACTGACGGACAAAATAGGACCAGAGATATAGATATGTGGAAGAGACTGACAGATTTTCAGAGAGGAGGCAGGGAGGCGGGGAGGAGGGGAGAAAACTGGAAGAAATTAGCCAAAAATAGGTAGTATATGCATACAGCGGCACCTCGAGATACGAGTTTAATTCATTCTGTAACCTCGAGGCGTGGGAAACTATGAGACGCTCGAGTCGCGGTAAACTGGTGGGTCATGTGCAGCCGGCTGACCCGCGCAATGACTCCTATCTCAAATGTTGCTCGTATTTCAAAGCAAAAATCGCTCACTCGACAGCTCGTATCTCAAAAATCTCATATGTTAGGGCACTCGTATCTCGAGGTACCACTGTATATGTATAACCCGTGGACATGGACAACCATGTGGTGAAGGCGGGTGGTGGGGAGGGAGGCTGGATGGAGGTGGGCAAAGTGGGGGAGAGTACAGGGGGGCATCTGTAATAGTATGGCCAATAATAGAATAAATAAAATAATAATAATAATGCATTTCAGAGAAACTTAATTTACAGTCCTCTCCAAGAAGTATTCCAGTGAAAAATTTAAAAAAAACATTAAGTGATTTTTATGTCCTGGTTAACATTTTATAAGCAGTTACGTCAATTTACTGCTTAAAGAAAGCCGGCAGACATGAAGACTCTCAGGCTTCCAGATTTTAGTATTTCGACATTTAAAAAGTATAATGACAAAGATTTCTCCTGTTTGTTTGTTTGTTTGTTTACAGAGACCACAAAAGATTGAGCTGCTGTCCTTTCAAAGCCTCATGTTCCTCTTCTAAAAAGTAAGTCCCATCGCAAGGGCTCCGAAGATGCTGAAGATGAAGGCGAGGGTGACTGGAGGGTGGGGCATTTGATTCACGTTCGCCTGTATTTCCAGGAGATCATTTGGGCCATTACGTAATGTGCCAAATTCTTCCCTCAATAAAAATGATACAGACCTTTAAATACACTGAGTGGCCAGATTATGATGATCTCTGAATGCATAATAATCTGGCCACTCAGTGTCTGAAAACTTATTCACTTTTCCAACCAAAAGTGAACAGGTTTTCAGAGTCCACTCCGGGAGTCCGTGGCAGAAGCACCAAGAGGAGAGCCCTGTACACACACACACACACACACACGCACACACACGTATATATGTATGTATGTATTAGAGGCCCGGTGGATGAATTCAAGCATGAGTGGGGTCCAGCCAGCCTGACCAGGGGGAGAGGACATGGGCGGTTGGTTGGCTTGCCTGCCTGCTGGTTGACCTCCTGGTCAAGGGGACAATTTGCATGTTAGTCTTTTATTAGATAGGACATACACGGAGTGGCCAGATGATCATGCATTCAGAGTTCAGTGTATATACTCAGGGTATACCTCTTCAAATGACTCCATTGCACAAGTGTATGATACATTTCCCAAACAATTAATTGAATATTACGTTGACTTCGGTCCCCACACTCTGGCAAAGTTGACTCATTAACGGGAAACAAAGTCAAATGTATTATTTTTAACTCACATAACTTAAATTTCCACCATCCTGGTTCGCTACCTGGAAGACAGAACACACTCCCCCTTTTTACTTTGTAAAAAAATAACCCGTTGCCTGACATGGAACAGATTTCCAGCCAAAAGCGAACGGTTTCCAGAATCCACCGGGGGAGTCCATGGCAGAAGCACCAAGAGGAGAACCCCGGTGCCCCGGCCTCTCATCCCCAGCTCCGCCGACCAGAACACGACGCTCCTTCCACAAGCAAAAGAGAACAAAAGAGAAAGGACGGCTTTCTATTGTGCACACGCAGGCATTGTCCACCCATCACTGCCCCATTGTTCGCCCCCTCTTCCTCCCGGCAACGTGGTCCCGCCTGGTTCTGCCCATTCCCACACCGGCCGGAGGAGAGCGCGTTCCACACCCTTACCCCCCCTCCTGCTCCCGAACTCCCAATGCACGGCTCAAACCTCCCGGCAAAGTCCTCTGTGACCGCGGAGACGGGTTTTCTCTCATCTGGACTAGCCAACGGCCCCCAGACACTGTGGAGAGGGATTCGCCTGCTGTGTGTGCGCAGGGAGTTGTGGTCACCGAGAGCCGAAAGAGGGATGTGACTAATGAGACTCATTCTGGCCAAGACGCTCTCTAATCGTTCTCTCAGCAACAGCCACGGGCTGAGGTCGAGGGTTGTGACCACATCGTAGAAACCACACGGCGAGGAATCGATGTTCCTGCGCATAATTAAGCGAACACTGAGGAAAGATGTGCTGGTCCTGGGAGAGCAGAACCCTCCTATGTGAGTGACACGTCCTGGGAAGCAAAGAGCTAAGGCTTCTGGGCATTTCCCCGAGCTGCCTGGAGCAGCGGTTCTCAACCTGTGGGTCCCGACCCCTTTGGGGGCCGAACGACCCTTTCCCAGAAGTCGCCTAAGACCATCGGAAAATGCAGATATTTACATCACGATGCATAACAGTAGCAACATTTCATGGTTTGGGGTCACCTCCCCATGAGGAACTGTATGCAAGGGTCGTGGCCTTAGGAAGGTTGAGAACCACTGGCCTGGAGGAACCGAGGATGGAGGGAAGAGGGATACCCAGCCAGCCAGCATGCTGGGAAATACACGCAAATACTAATGGTTGCTAGGAAGACATGGTCAGGGTCTGGAGACCATGGGCATGCCTCATCCATGCTCTCTTTCCCTCTTCATGAAGACTGATCTATGGACACACAATAAATGATCATGCTGTGAAAATGTTCACACCAGAGTTACCTGCTCCCCTAGAAAGGACCTGTAAGAGATGCCCTAACCGGTTTACTCTGTGGATAGAGTGTCGCCCTGTGGACTCAAGGGTTCCAGGCTCGATTCCGGTCAAGGGCGTGTACCTTGGTTGCATGGGAGGTATGCAGGAGGCAGCTTATCAATGTCTCTCTCTCATTGATGTTTCTAACTCTCTATCCCTCTCCCCTCTTCTCTGTAAAAAACCAATAAAATATATTTTTTTAAACAAAAAATAGCTCATTCTTTGACGCGGCTGCCTGAGACCCACGGAATGCAAGTGCCCCCTCTCCATTCCCCGCCCACCTGGCCATGCACGCTTTGGGGGGCCCCCCTAGCGTGCCGGAACGAACAGACAGGTGCGTGTGTCTTTAGCACCAGGGTTTGGAGCTCTTCTGGTAAATGCCCAAACGGGGGACTGATGGGTCAGAGGGCAGGTCTAGTGTTAGTTGTAGAGTCCTGCTCCACAGACGTGGTTCCTGAGCACCGGGGAGGGTCAGCCCGGCTGTAACGGGGTCTGTATTTCTGTCAGGACCTCCTGTCCTAGTGCAGCAAAGAAACTTCCTTAAATTGGGCAGCTCTCCCTGCCACGCACACTGAGCCACATATATGTCAGCATTAATGGGCAGGAGCAAATCACGAGCAACGTGCTCTGAGGACTTGCTGAGTGAGAGACATTGAGGTGGGGGGGGGGGGATCTGTTACTTTTCTCCTCTTTATTTATTTTTTATAATTTATAGATTTCAGAGAGGGAGAGAGAGAAGCATCAATGACAAGGAAGAATCATAATTGGCTGCCTCAAGCGCCCCCTGCTGGGGATTAAGCCCACAGCCTGGGCATGTGTCCTGATTTGTTGGAATGGAACCATGACCTCCTGGTTCATAAGTTGACGTTCACCCACTGAGTCCCCCTGGCTGAGTGGCATTTTGTTAGTTTGTTTTTTGTTTTATATTTGTATTGGTTTCAGGTAGGGAGGGAGAGGGAGAGAGGAACATTATTGATGAAAGACAATCATTGGCCAAGACCAGTGTGGCTCAGTGGATAGAGCGTCAACCTGCGGACTGAAGGGTCCCAGGTTTGATTCCAGTCAAGGGTATGTACCTTGGTTGCGGGTACATCCCCAGTGGGGGGTGTGCAAGAGGCAGCTGATCCATGTTTCTCTATCATCAATGTTTCTAGCTCTCTATCCCTCTCCTTTCCTCTCTGTAAAAAAATCAATAAAATATATTTTTTTAAAAACACAAAAAAGACAATCACTGATAGGCTGCCTCCTGCATGTCCCCTCCTGGGGATCGCCCCTGTAACCAGAGCATGTGCCCCAACTGGGAATCGAACCGTGACCTCCTGGTGCATAGGTCGACGTTCAACCCAAGCCACGCTGGCTGGGCCTTTTTTCCTCTTTCAATCACACACACCGAAGGGCCACACAAGCATGCGTTTGGCCTTAGAAATGCGAAGGAGGGGGATGAGGCAGCTAAATCCCCTTCTCTTCTCTTGGGCCTCCCTCCTGCTCCCACAAATATCAGACGAGAGACAACCTCTTCTGGCGAATGTAGGCCAGTGGCGGTGACGCAGGCGGGAGAAGTGGGGCTTAGAGACAGAAATGTTTCCAGAAGCTAAAAGTAGCTCCTGGGAACCTGTTTAACCTCGGCGGGCCCAGCCTGAGACCGCGCTCTCAGTGCCCTGTCTGCGGAGAGGCAAGCTGCACGCCCTCGGCCCTCAGCAGGTACCCTGGCTGCGCAGGGCGACCTGGCACACAGGGGCACTGTTTGTGCTTCTCCTGCCCCAGATGGTATCCGAGGCGAGCCACCCTCCCGCACGCCTGGGCCAGCAGTCATTCCTGCTTCAGCTGCAGCACAGTCCCCAGATCGAAATGGGGGGAGTCTGAAATGAAAAACACTAGAATAGCAACGCCGCTAACTCCTCAACGAATGCGGTCTCCTTCGTGTGTTTAATTAGAGGTTAAAACACTAATTCAGTGGAACCTCGAGATAGAGCGCCCTAACATACGAGATTTTTGAGATACAAGCCGTCGAGCAAGCGATTTTTGCTTTGAAATACGAGCAACATTTGAGATAGGAGTCATCGCGAGGATCGGCCGGCTGCACACGACCCACCCGTTTACCGAGACTCGAGCGTCTCCTAGTTTCCCACGCCTCAAGGTTACGGAAAGAATCAAACTCATATCTCGAGGT
The DNA here is from genome assembly GCA_004026805.1 of Lasiurus borealis. Classification (NCBI taxonomy): domain Eukaryota; kingdom Metazoa; phylum Chordata; class Mammalia; order Chiroptera; family Vespertilionidae; genus Lasiurus; species Lasiurus borealis. The sequence continues at coordinate 26,976 of PVJN01011962.1, forward strand.
ACCACTGTACTGGCCTTCTGCAGTCTTTCTCTCCCGCTCCCTGATTTACCATCGCACGCTATTCCCAGAACGCTGCTCTCAGTGCTTGTGCTGATAAGATGTGTCCACTACAATGTCCCAGCTCTGCGCCCTAAACTCAATGAGAGCAGACAGCTGGAAAGTAACCAAAAGTGAAGAGATTTCCAAAGTCCACTCTGGGAGTCAGTGACAGAAAAGCACCAACAGGCCGAAGCCGGTTTGGCTCAGTGGATAGAGCATCGGCCTGCAGATTGGGTGGGAGGGGTGTCCCGGGTTTGATTCAAGTCAAGGGCATGTACTTGGTTGCAGGCACATCCCCAGTAGGGGGTGTGCAGGAGGCAGCTGATCGATGTCTCTCTCTCATCAATGTTTCTGACTATCTATCCCTCTCCCTTCCTCTCTGTGAAAAATCAATAAAATATATATATATATTTTTTTTTAAATGTGGCTCTCCAAAGACATGTCCATCATTGTCCTGTTGATATTGGGCTCCGTGGACTAAGGAGTTTGCCGACCACTGATACATCAACCACCGAGGCCAAACCAGGTGAAACTAGGGACAGCGAAGGAGCGGGCCAAAACCGGTTCCTGTCAGTTTCATTCTGCCTGAAGTGATCACCGTCCCAGGGAGAAGGAAGAAAACGATCCTTCATCCTCCTTCCTCCAAATCAGAGGCCCCTGCTCCGAGGAAACAGTAACCCCGTTCCCACGTGACCCCAATCAGCCTCGACCTGGGCCCCTCAGGAAAAGGGGTTCTAGACTTAGGCCAAATCAGGACCAAAGAGGATGAGAAAGCCTACTTGGCAGGTAAGGCTATGCCCTGCAGATGATGGGACTGGGGGTGGGTAGGTGGGGGAGGGAGTGTTTCAAACATCCACCCTGGAGACAGCCGCCTGGATCCACAGGTTTGTCGTTCAATTGAAAGGGACAGGCAGACCACAGCGTTCTGCCAAGCATACCAGACACAGCCCAGCTGATTCTAATTATTCAACGATTTCTCATAAAAGCAGGCACAGCGTGAGCCGGGCCGAGGTGTGGCTGCGCAGAGCTCGGGAGAAACAGACTGGCAGAGACCGCCACGAACGTCATCAGCTCTTTCTCCCCCTTAGAGATCTCCCCCCAACCCTCCCTCACCCCCCGCATCCTCCCACCCGCCTCCCCGGAGCGAGCCGGCCCCGGTGTCTCTCAGCGGCTTGAGATAACGGCGAACAAGAAGATGAGGGAGGAGAGAGGGCTTCTCCCGTCGTAAAGCATCTATGATTGTCAGGGAGCTCCTTTAACATGAAGAATCCCAGACCGCCGAAGCCGGTGTGGCTCAGTGGATAGAGCGCTGGCCTGCGGACTGAAAAGGTCCCAGGTTCGATTCCGGTCAAGGGCGTGTACCTTGGTTGCAGGCACATCCCCAGTGAAGGGCATGCAGGAGGCGGCTGATCAATGTCTCTCTCTCTCATTGATGTTTCTAACTCTCTGTCTCTCTTCCTTCCTCTCTGTGAAAAACCAATAAAATATATTTTTTAAAAAAAGAAAGAATCCCAGACCCCCCCCCCAACCCAAGAGATTTCTTTAAAACAGCTGTTTATTGGCTTCCGAAAGGAAGGGAGAGGGAGAGAGAAACAGAAATATCAGAGATGACAGAGCATCGTTGATGGGTTGCCTCCTGCACACACCCCACTTCCTGGAGACTGAGCCTTGGAACCCAGGCATGTGCCCTGGGCTGGAACCAACGCTGGGACCCTTCCGTCTGCATCCTGAGGCTCTGCCCACTGAGCCACACCAGCGAAGGCCCGACCCCAGGGACTGGCACCCAGCAGTGCGGGACCACACTTCCCCAGCACCCAGTTCCTGTGGGGGAAATCTGAAGGGTAATTCGCCAGTCATCGCAGCGGCCGCGGATTCACACTGGTTATTCTTCCTGTAAGCCTTTAAAAACTGCTCCACCCGTTAATGGCCTACCCATTGCTCCTTAAGTTATTACGCTAAAGAAGTCTACAAAGTCGATGAAACTCATTGGCACTCAGTAACCAAGCAGAGAAGCAATATTTGTGCCTAAGGACTCTAGGTGTAAAATACCATCGCCTTTTTATCAGACGTTATTATGAAACAAAAAAAAAACAGAGATCGCTATCAGGAAGCTCGATATTTTTAATCGCCACCCAGAAAGATTGCCCAAGGAAGGACTGGTCATCCGATTTACATGGCAAAGGACGTACCAGGAACTGAAAAGAAGAAACACTTGGAAAGTCAGCCTTGTGGTGAGAGACTGCACCTAAAAGCACCCTCAGCCCGTGTGCGCCCTTCCGTCCCTCAGTATCTCTACAGTAAAAACCCTCCGGCTTCCAGTCAGGATGACAAAGGAGGTGAACACTGTATTCCCCTCCTCCCCACACGACATCAGAATGAAAGCTCAACTACCGAACCACCACCACTCAGAACCTCCTGCAGTCCAGGTGGACGGAAGTCCATAGCTGAGAATGTTCAGAAGAGGCCACCTGGAGAGTGGTAGGAGGGGTGGAGATGCTGGGCCACACAGCCTGGGACAGTCCAATATTGGGGTGGGGGGAGCCCAGCCAGCATGGCTCGGTGGTTGAGCGTTGACCTGTGAACCAGGAGGTCACAGTTCAATTCCCAGCCAGGGCATATGCCCAGGTTGCAGGCTGCATTCCCACTTAGGGGGCCTGCAGGAGGCAGGCAACCAATGATTCGCTCTCATCATTGATGTTTTTCTCTCTCCCTCTCCCTGCTACTCTGAAATCAATATAATATATATATTTTTTAATTGGAAGAGAGATCTCAGCTATGGAGATCTCCCCCCCCCCACCTGAGAGAGCCAGGGGTCCCAGCCCCACATCAGGGTCCCCAGCCCAGGGTTGCAGTGCTGGGGAGAGAAGTCCCCATAACTCCTGGCTGTGAAAGCCAGCAGAGATCGGGGCTGGGTGAGACAGAAGGCTGCTGGAGCCCCAGGTGGTTTCTCTTACAGGGCCCGCCTGCTAACTTAGACTCACTCACTCTGAGCCCGAAAGGTGCCCAGAACGCATGGGAAGGAACTGCCCTGTCTGGCATCAGGAGGGGCAGCTTTCACCCAGACAGAAGGGCTGGCAGCGGCCACGGCTCCCTGTCTGACCCAGCCTCCCCTCACAGACCCAGCCGGCAGGGGCCAGAGCTGAGTCTCCATTAACCCGCTCACACTGCTCACGCCACCCTAAGACCCAGCCCTGCCCAAACTGCTCCCCCCACCCCCCGCTGTTTCCCGGTGGCTTTTCCAGACACACAGACAGCCAGCCTTGGCTCGGGGGCTGCAGACTTCACAAAAAAAACTCTCTGAGGTTCACAGACGCCAAGCAAGCCGCATCGGGCCTTGGGGTGCCCTGCACCTCTGGCTAAGCAACCCCAGGCCCGACGCTCCGGCAGCCAGCCTCGGTGCACAGCGTGGCCTCTCCTGAGCACCTCCACGCCCAGCACACGGAGCGGCCATCTGCGGATCCGCTTCTGCCAGGTGGCCCTGGGCCCCGCACAGGCAGCAGCTGATCTGGGCCTGCAGCTCCAGGTGGGAGGCGGGGAGGGCGGAGCTAGGAAGCCGGTGGAGAGCTTCCAACCACGGCAAAGCACTGCCCAACCACGCCACCCGTGGCACACACACTCCAGGGCAGACTCCGAGGGCAGCAGAGCCCGCTGAAGCGAATCCAGCTCTCGGGGGCAGCCCCTGCATCGTAGATCAGCTGCTTTCTGCAGGTTCCCTGATGAGGGATCGAACCCACAACCCAGATATATGCCCCGACCGTGAAGCAAACCAGCAACCTTTGGGGGCAAAGGATGGTGTTTAGCCGATAGAGCCACGCCAGCAGGCTATCAGCAATTTCTTTTTTCTTTTTTTAATATATTTTATTGATTTTTCACAGAGAGGAAGGGAGAGGGATAGAAAGTCAGAAACATCAACGAGAGAGAGACATAGATCAGCCACCTCCTGCACGCCCCACTGTGGGGGTGTGCCTGCAAGCAAGGTACATGCCCTTGACCGGAATCGAACCTGGGACCTTTCAGTCCACAGGCCTACGCTCTCTCCACTGAGCCACACCGGTCTCAGCTATCAGCCATTTCTTTAAAAGCAAATGCATTACATGCTCCGGACTAAAGACAGACAGAGGCTGGGTGGACAGACAGGAAACCAAGACCCTGACACCTGCTGTCTCCAGGAGACCCCCTCGGGCCAGAGGACACGGGTCCCGGTCCACAGGTCCCGTCGGTGGGAATGAGCTCCACCCACAGTCCTAGGGGCTCAGCAGGGAGTATGACCGGGAGGAAGAAGGAGGGAGCCGCTCCTGGGAGAGCAATCACATCAGAGGCCTCTGCCGAGCACCTGTGGCAAACAGAAAGCTGGCCAGACGACAGGTCGCTGTGTGGGGGAACTCACATCTTCCCGTGGCCACACGCTTTTAGGAACTGAGAGCCTCCCCCAGGGACCCCGGCAATTCTAAAATCCCATGATCCTTTGCTTTCTGTTTCCACTGAACTGTGGCTGCTTATCCCTGACCCGCCTTGGAGTGAGAGAAAGACTGGGAGTTCTCTCAACAGCACGTGCTGAACGCGCGAGTGTGTCTTCTCCCCCCCAAAAGATCGTGTTCAACCCAAACCCCTGTCACAGCATGAACCCCAGTAAAAGTGAGCAGCACCCCTTTCAGATGGATGTTAAAAGCAACAGACACGCATCAGACGCGCCGAGAGGAAACTTCCTTTAGTCATTTCTTTGACTCTGTGGTGTCTTGATAACGTGCCATCGTACGCAGCGCTTTACGTTGACATCTGTGGTTATAAAGTGGGAAAATGGCACAAAGCAGGCACACAGGTCCCACAGGTCAAGCTGTTTATGTGGAAATCCGGAAACATAGACTAGAACCGTTACAAACTGACAAAAAGGGAGGGAGTTTAACAATGACCACGATGGATGTTTTTCTCATGAGCGGCTTCACCCCTCATGCTTTGGCAGGGCCAGACCAAATGATTCCCCACGAGCCAGACATTCCCCACCCCTGGTTTAAGGTGACCTAGAGCATCATCTCTACACCCGGGCGGACCAGCGTGCATCCTGGGCATCTGTCTGCCAGTCTGGCCAATCCCACTTGCACTAATGCGTTCCGTTCACCCGGCCAACCGTCAGCCATTCAGGGTCCGCTCCATTTCATTTCAGGGGGGCAATCACATACCCATCCCTGGACCTCACGTTCTTTTTTTTATATATATATTTTATTGATTTTTTACAGAGAAAAAGGGAAAGAGATAACAGTTAGAAACATCAATGAGAGAGACACTGATCAGCCGCTTCCTGCACGTCCCCTACTGGGATTTGCCTGCAACCAAGATACACGCCCTTGACCGGAATCGAACCTGGGACCTCTCCATCCACAGGCCGACGCTCTATCCACTGAGCCAAACCGGTTTCGGCAGCCTCACGTTCTTAAGGAGATGCATGTTTGGATCCCACGTACTGAGAGAAATCGAAAGCCACTAAACAGATGATTAGACTCTAAGACACCCAAGAGAACTCATCATTCCTCTAAATTAAATGCCAGGCATTCCTTCCAGTGAAATTCAACATTTAAAAAAAAATCACTTACTGTAGCAAAACTCTACGGTTCCGAACTGTCAGGATATGCTAATATTTTCAGTTAAGGTGAACAGACAGCTCCTATACTTTAAGGTGGATTCCTGAAACCCATACCATGTGGATGACGAGGAGTTGTTGACACTCACCGCTGGAAGAAATTCACAGGAGAGAAAAGTGTGCATCTTTGGAAGCACATGTCCTACTGTAACTTCCTTTTATGCAAATAAAGGATCAGTGTACCCCTCTTCTCCAACCTCCCGGGGACAAATCCCAGGTGCCCTGAGATTCTCCGAGGACCGCCGCCAGCTCCTGTCCCGATCCACCAGGCCAGGGAGAGAGCCAAGGAAGGGCTGTCTTCTCCTCTGGCTGCCGTCACCGGTGGTTGACTGAGGATGACAGGTTGGTTGACTCAGTGACTCGTCTAGCACAGTGTCTGTCCAGCATTCACTCTGTAAACATAGTTTCGTGGCTTCAGTTCACTCCACTTGTCAGAATGTTGCCAGGACCCCAGGTTTGTGACCTTGATGTCACTGTGGGGGTGTCCAGTGTCAAGGAAAGCTCTGGAAAGGACTCTACCAGACACTTGGTGCCTGCCCCCACTCCGAGAACCATGGTCCGGAAGCAGTTTCTTGTGCAGGAGTTTTTCTGTCGTTGTCACCTTTACCCTGAAACCCTGAATACAATCATCTGGCCCCGGGGGTTGGCGTTTGACCTGAAGGTGTCAGCTCGAGGCCAGACACGAAATAGAACGTTGGACTTCAAGGTGGCCAGGCAGGGGAGGCCGTGGGAGGAATAAAGGGCACTCAACGGTGATGAGGTGATGACGCAGCTCCATCGGATCCTTTCTCGGGGTGTTTTCAGGCAGCTCGTACAGAGAGCCATCCCACAGTGGAAGAAAGGAGAAAAAAATGTAAGAGGAAGTAAAAGCAGGGACTTTCAAGCCACGGATAACAAAAGGCTATGCGGACTCAGGGAGAGGAAGTCTGTAAGAGGAAGAGAGTAGGAGACCCAGCAAGAAGTTAAGCCATCAGGAAAGTGCTCCAGCCACTGCCGGGTGTGAAATTCCCGTTACAATTCATTATGGAGAGTGAGTGAATCGCAAGGCCTGGTTAAGAGGCAGCCCCTGCCGAAACCGGTGTGGCTCAGTGGACAGAGCGTCGGCCTGTGGACTGAAAGGTCCCAGGTTCGATCCTGGTCAAGGGCATGTACCGTGGCTGCGGGCACATCCCTTTGGGGGTCGAACGACCCTTTCACAGGGGTCGCCTAAGACCATCGGAAAATGCAGAGATTTACATCACGATGCATCACAGTAGCAACATTTCATGTTTGGGGGTCACCACCCCATGAGGAACTGTATGCGAGGGTCACGGCCTGAGGAAGGTTGAGAACCACTGCCATAATAGATGCAGAAGATGCACAAGATGTAGGGACCAGATGTCACACATAACTGTAACGCGGACACCTGTGGGCGGCAATTTGGCTGAAAACACAAAGCAATGCCTGCAGCTAGGAGTCCTGGTGTGCCCGCCTCTTCTCCATCCCACAGCCCTCCCTCCGCCAGGACGGTGACCATCATCCTTTCGGGGAATGACCTTCTCCCCCCTTTCCTTCGGAGTTTGACCACCACTGAGTACATCCCAAAACAGTATGGTTGGGTTTTACCTGGTTTTTTTTTAGACCGAATGGGAGTAGAACTATATTGTGATATGTTATTTGGCTCGGCACATACGTAGGACATGCCCATCCTATGCCGGCAAACACACAAGGCTCTGGGTACAGAGTTAGATGGGCGTGCCCCCCGCTGAGACTATGGAGGAGACAGACAATAGCGAAGTAAATAGAGCATTGCAAATGGTAACGGATGCTTGCGTTGCACCCTGCAATTGGACCACCTGATTGCCATCCTGCTGATTAGCAGGATGAGGCGGTTGCTGAGAAAACAGGGGAGAAAATTGCGACAAATTGCTGGTCTAGGAGACAGCAGCATTTAAACTCCAATTTGCAACGGAACACCCCGAGAAGTCTTCAGGCTAAGTCCCTAGGCCAAAGGGGATGCTTCTAGAGCAGTGGTTCTCAACCTTCCTAAGGCCTCGACCCTTTAAGACAGCTCCTCATGGGGTGGTGACCCCCAACCATAAAATTATTTCCGTGGCTACTTCATCACTGTCATCTTGCTACTGTTAGGAACTGTAATGTAAATATCTGATAGGCAGGATGTATTTTCATGGTTACAAATGGAACATAATGAAAGCATAGGGATGAATCACAAAAACCATATGTCATTATATATTGTGAAATATTTATTTCTAATGACAAATAAATGAAATGTTGTCTTGAATCGTGGTGTAGCATGGGTAACAGTCTTCATAGGACAACAGTAAACTACATGGCTACACTTTGCTACACCGAGGAGCGGTGTGTTGGTTCCTAAGACCATGGGAAATAGGTGTTTTCCGCTGGTCTTAGGCGACCCCTGTGAAAGGGTCGTTCGACCCCCAAAGGGGTCGCGACCCACAGGTTGAGAACCGCTGTTCTAGAGGCTTATAGACAATCAAATTGACACCCCATATCTGGGTTTTCAGCCAGACCCCATCCATGTGAGCCATCAGCTATATCCAACCCATGCAAACCTCAGTGTCACGTCCACGTAACCAATAAAGCCTCCTCGGTCAGCAACCTGGACATCTCACTCAATGACTCAGCCCCAAACGCCCCAGAGTCCAGATACCTGCTCCCAGACCACTCAGACAAGGGTGAGGGGTTTTTATAGGGTTTCTGAGCAACAGGGCAGAAAGCAGGATTTCCCCTCGGCCCACTGCCCTCTCGGTGACAGTCCCACGACCCTGGAAAGTCAACAAATGGCTCACAGCTATCAAAACACCGGAGAGACATCTCTCATCGGAAACCTAGAGAGCTACGTGAATGAGTGGGTAATAAGACAGGAGAATTTCACTCACGTACCCCCCACCTGGGAGCCCCCCACACTAGAACCCAGGCTTCGCACACACAGGGAAGCACACTCCTCCCTCGTGCTGTTTCATAAGGCAGTGGGGAGCCCTCTGATGCCAACACCTCCTTTCTGAAACCCATTCCACGTGAATGCCCCGCCAGCGACACTTCCCAGCATGCAGCGTGGCTCTGGGGCACTCAGGTCCACAAATTCGAAGTCAGCTGTTGGAGCAGGTAAGCCTGGAAGAACAGTAAGCGGTAGACTCGGTGATGTGCAAAACCGCTGGCTGGAAACTTACTACTGGTCCTGGCGCCACTTTAGATCACCCAGAAATACACTCTCCACCCTGTGAAGTGAACACAAGGACCGGAGGGCAGGAAGAAAGAAAGAATCGCTGCTTTGGACCACAGATCCATAAGCGACAAAGACCACAGTAACAGGGCACAGCCCTCAGCCCTCCAGTTTAAAAGATAGATAGATAGATAGATAGATAGATAGATAGATAGATAGATAGATAGATAGATAGGATGGATAGATGGATAGGTAGGTAGGTAGGTAGGTAGATAGGTAGGTAGGTAGGTAGGTAGGTAGATAGATAGATAGATAGATAGATAGGATAGATGGATGGATAGATGGATAGATAGATAGATAGATAGATAGATAGATAGATAGAAGGATGGATGGATGGATAAGGATGGATAGATAGATGGATAGATAGATAGATAGGATGGATAGATAGGATGGATAGATAGATGGATAGATAGATAGGATGGATAGATGGATAGATATAGATAGAATGGGTAGATAGATGGATAGATAGATAGATAGATAGGATGGATAGATAGGATAGATAGGTAGATAGATAGATAGATAGATAGATAGATAGGATGGATAGATAGATAGAATGGATAGATAGATAGGATAGATAGATAGATAGATAGATAGATAGGATAGATAGGATAGATAAATAAATATCAATCTGTAAAGTAAACCCAGACTGAACACACCAAGAATAAACAGCCTCCATCAGGAATGCACAGATTTCCCCTCGTGTCAAACTAAGAAGGAAAAACAAGCAGAGATCCTATCAAAACACTAATTGCATAAACGACGTGAGTTCTATAGCGAATGTTATTAGAGAAGAGGACACTTCAGGTCGATGGTAACAGGAAGGACTGGATAATAAAATAAAGAGGAGGAGGAGGAAGAGAAGAAAACGCAGACACTGATTAAACACTTGGAAGGAACATTCCAAACAAGAACCACTTAAAGTTTAAAATGATCTTTAAAGGCCTTCTACATACGTCTCCAATCAGAGACTCTGCGCTCCGAAGTGGCTCTGGCTCCGAGTCAGGGAGAGAAAAAGAGGAAAGTTCTCATCAAATATGAGATAGGAGTCATCATAAACTGGGGATTTTCCGCCATCCCTCTAGCTTCCTCATGCACGCTGCAGTCGGCCCTCCCGCCGTACAATGTATTCTGAATCCTCTCTACATGGAAAAGGGGAATTTCCTTTCCGGGGGATCGCATGAGCAAGCCCTGCCCGCCAGCCCCTCCCCCGGGGGCAGGATTCGGCAGACCGCCACATCCGAACACGCTCCCCTCACCGCAGCCCCTTCACCATGAGTTAATGTCACCGCTTCCCGCCTCGCCGCTCTTCCTCCCGCCCGACTACCCGCTGGCACATCCTCTGCGTGTGCTGGAATATTCTATTTTTATTTTTTTAATATGTTTTATGGATTTTTTTTACAGAGAGGAAGGGAGAGGGATAGAGAGTTAGAAACATCGATGAGAGAGAGACATCGATCAGCCGCCTCCTGCACGCCCCCCTACTGGGGATGTGCCCACAACCAAGGTACATGCCCTTGACCGGAATCGAACCTGGGACCTTTTGGTCTGAAGACTGATGCTCTATCCACTGAGCCAAACAGGTTTCGGCTTTTTTTTTTTTTTTTAATACAGTGGTACCTCGAGATACAAGTGCCCTAACATACGAGATGTTTGTGAGACGAGCCGTCAGCGAGCGATTTTTGCTTTGAAATACGAGCAACAGTTGAGATAGGAGTCATGGCGGGGATCGGCCGGCTGCGCACGACCCACCAGTTTACCGAGACTCGAGCGTCTCATAGTTTCCCACGCCTCAAGGTTACAGAACGAATTAAACTCGTATCTCGAGGTACTACTATATATATTTTTTTTATTTTTTTAATATAATATGCTGGAATATTCTAAACTTTCCGGACATGTGACCCGGGCTGGCTGTGTCTGGGGGTGAAACCCCCTACCCTGGTGGAAAGCCCCGTGCATTGGAAGGCCCACGTCGGCCACTGGTGGCAATGACAGATGCTGACCTGGCAGAGGGTCACTTGGAAATAGATTTGATGGCAAAACTAGCAGAAGCTCCTTAAACCCCTACTCCGTTTGGCTGGGGCAGGAATGAAAAAAAAAAAACAACAGCTGGAGAGAAATTATTTCATATCCTTAAGGTAGAGAGTGGTGTGTACCAATTATTCACAGGACAGCGAGGCCTGCCAATAGACATTGAATGTTTTATCACGGCAGAATGTTACCAGGGCCCTGGGAGCTACCACTATCGGGACATCTCACTCAAATGACTCTGTCGCCAGCGACACAGAGGCCTGGTGTCTCTGGCTTTTTTACCTGAGCCTCTTCCCGAAACTACTGGCCCTTCTTTTAACCACCCTGGAGCCCTCTCCCGTGATCTGAACCGAATGAAACAATGATGCTTTTTGCAGCAAAAAAAAATAAATTAATAATAATAATAATAATAACAATAATGGACAGGCACTTCTAGAACATTCGCTTTAAGCCAGTTTTTCTCAAAAGGAAGTCTGCCAACCTCTTCTGGATGGGGCCTCAAAAATCACTGTTCATAAAAGAGGTCCATACAGTGACATCTGTATCCGGGTTTTTCCTGATCAACTCACAGCCCATATCCAGCTGCAAAAATAAATAAATAAATAAATAAATAAATAAGGGACCGGACAGGGCCAGGGGAAAGGGTAGCTTCTGGAAACCGCAGAGCTTCCTTCCTTCCTGCCTGTAAACCTCTGAAGCCGGTAAGTCAGTGGTTCTCCACCTTCCTAAGGCCGCGGCTCTGTAAGACAGCTCCTCATGGGGTGGTGACCCCCAACCATAACATGATTTCCGTGGCTACTTCATCACTGTCGTCTTGCTACTGTTATGAACTGTCATGTAAATATCTGATAGGCAGGATGTATTTTCGTTGTTACAAATGGAACATCATTAAAGCATAGGGATTCATCACAAAAACAATATGTCATTGTATACTGTGAAATATTTATTTCTAATGACAAATAAATGAAATTTTGTCTTGAATCGTGGTGTAGCATGGGCAACAGTCTTCATAGGACAACAGTAAACTACATGGCTACACGTTGCTACACCGAGCAGCGGTGTGTTGGTTCCTAAGACCATGGGAAATAGGTGTTTTCCGCTGGTCTTAGGCGACCCCAGTGAAAGGGTCATTTGACCCCCAAATGGGTCGCGACCCACAGGTTGAGAACTGCTGCGTTAGAGGGACCCTTGGGTGAAAGTCAAAGCCGTCTCAGCACAGTGCTTTCTATCCCACCCCACCCCACCCCCCGGGTTAACAACGAAGTCCCACCCGAGTGACGGCAGGGCTGGTGGCTGCATAAACGCCATCCCTGCCGCACACACGTAACGATCACCGTGCGCTCACCACGGAATGAGCCAGCAGTGACGGCACAAACCAATACAAAACGGGAAGGGCTGCCGATGGCATCTCCGCCTCAATCGGGGAAACGTATTCCAAAAACTGGCGGTGACCACACAGATGGCGTGCGTCTCCACGCTGGCACTTTGCCCGAGAAACAGAAACCCGAGGGAGCGTTCTTATGCAACGAATGAGCGCCTTGCAGAGAGGCCAGATTTAAAACACAAAACCGAAACTCAAAGCATTCTTCACTCGTTTGCTTCTTATGTCCATATCACCAAAGTAAGATATTAATGCCCAAGTAGACGTGCAGGTCAAGTTTCTCATGTTTAAAATACATTCTCAACAGAAATAGACTCTGACTGAACCAAGTTAACAGACAACCTCACATCACTAACGACAATCCCCCTCCTATCATTCATCACTGCCCGGTTGCTTTTCACCTTTTTTTTTTTTTAATATATTTTATTGATTTTTTTACAGAGAGGAAGGGAGAGGGATAGAAAGTCAGAAACATCGATGAGAGAGAGAGACATCGATCAGCCGCCTCCTGCACGCCCCACAGTGGAGATGTGCCCGCAAGCAAGGTACACGCCCCCAACAAGAATCAAACCCGGGACCTTTCAGTCCGCGGGCCGACGCTCTATCCACTGACCAAACTGATCTCGGCTGCTTTTCACCTTTATTCCTTGGACTAAAAACTGGCTTCTGCTGAGACTTGCTTTAAACCTTATTAATAAATGATCCTTAACAACTGACCAGGTAAAATGAATAAGAAAACCAAAACCCAAAATTTCTCAGTTCAAGATAATAACAACTGGTTATGAAAGACTAAAAGACAGTAATCTGCTACAGATTGAAGTGTTTCTTTCTAACCACCAATTGCAAACGATATGTAAAACATCCTTTAAAAATCAGGTAGTTTACAACAGTAGCAAGCTTTCTCTCCTTTGGTATACATTTAAAACTATCGACAATAAAAAATTGGGGGGAGGGGTGTTTCCTTTAAGTAGTAAGAGGTTTCACAGCTTATCCCCCCAGGTGACAATAAGAAACATGTTTAAGGTGAGAGGCATTTGCGCGTCCTCACTTCTGCAGCGAGCCTACATGCCCAAAACACCTTGCCAAACAAGCGAACCGCTTCTAGCGATGACCCATTTTAAGAGGGAAAAAAAAAAATCTAACTGGAATTTCACAGGCGAAATTAAATTGCTCTAATGGACTACTTACCCCGAAACCTATTTACGTGTTCTCCCCATTAAAACCATTCCATGAAACGGCGCAAAAACGTTTCATTAACAATAATACTTTAAAAGAAAAATAAAAAAGAATTAGCTGAACCAAAAGCCTCGGTAATACGCTGCCCTGTGGTGCCCAGGTATGGAGTTCGGTGCCTTTTACGGCTCGCCACCTTCCAGAGATAAATAAGCACCATTTTCCTGAAGTAGAATCAGCAAGGCTGGCGCTCTCTCGGCATTAAAAAACGCAAAGAGCCTTGGTTCCTCTCTGCCATTAGGAAAATATCCCCAGCGCTAATATTTACTGAGCGCGTTTTATATTCCAGCCACTGAATAAATAGCATCGGTGCTGACTTAGCTCAACCTGCAGACAGCCGTCGGCGGGAGAGACGGGGGTCACCGCTGTGGAGAGGAGGAAATGGAGGTTCAGGGGAGCTGAGTCCCGGACAGATGGCCTCCAGGCGCTGCCCGACAGCTCAGCTCCACGCCTTCCCCGGCAACGCGACTTCCGCTGGGCGGCTGACCATCGGCCGGAGGCGCCCCTGCCGGGCCAGAGTCGGCGAGGTGTGGACATGGACCAAGTCCTCGCCGAGGCTTCTCCCCGGTGAACCGGGTCGTCCGGGCGTGGAAGTGACCCTGGCACCTGCCGAGCCACCTGCTTCTCTCTCTCCTCTGGGGCTGGAACCCGCGTTGGGACACCGAGGCAGCTTCAACCCCGAAGACAGCGGCCTAAGGCACGGCGGGGCCACAAGACACAAGTGCTGGGTGAGCCCGGTCACCTTAGACCTCCTGTCTGGGAAGTAATCAGGGAAGTGATCAGGGAAAAAGACAGCCCATCCACAGGAAATAAAGCAGCAAGTCCAAGAGCAGCTCGGGCCGAGACCAGTGTGGCTCAGTGGATACAGCGTCAGTCTGCGGACTGAAAGGTCCCAGGTTCGATTCCGGTCAGGGGACCTTGGTTGTGGGCACATCCCCAGTAGGGGGTGTGCAGGAGGCGGCTGATGGATGTCTCTCTCTCATCGATGTTTCTGACTCTCTATCCCTCTTCCTTCCTCTCTGTGAAAAATCAATAAAATATATTTAAAAAAAAGAGTGACTCGGCCAAAGAGGACGCACAGCCAACAGACATGGAAAGGGGCTCAAGGTCATGACCCATCAGAGAAGGGAAGTTAAAGCTGAAATGAGATGTCTCCTCACCCCTGTCAGAAGGCGGCAGGGGTGGGCAAGAGTGTGGCGAACAGGGAACCGCCTTATGACCCAGCGATCGCACTTCCGGGAATCTGTGCACAGAAACCCGAATCGCTCATGCGAAAGAACATCTGCACCCCTACGTTCACTGCAGCCTTATTTGACTTGAAAGACAATGGGATAAGGTAATACAGTGGTACCTCGAGATACGAGTGCCCTAACATACGAGATTTTTGAGATCCGAGCCGTGGAGAGAGCGATTTTTGCTTTGAAATACGAGCAACAGTTGAGATAGGAGTCATCGCGCGGATCGGCCGGCTGCACACGACCCACCAGTTTACCGTGACTTGAGCGTCTCATAGTTTCCCACGCCTCAAGATTACACGAATTAAACTCGTATCTCGAGGTACCACTGTTATGATAGAAGTGAACTGATGACTTTACGATGCATAAAACAAGGAAGGGACCTATCACACAGTTCTTGTGGACTTTTGAAATCAAGTTGAAATTCATCTGAACTAGGTTATTTTGCCTTAAGAAGTTCATTGTAGCTCTTAGGGCAACTACTAAGAAAATAATTCTAAAAAAAATCATAATATCACATCAGGAAAAGCAACAACAAGAGACTTACAATGATACATCAGAAAATACATTAGAGAACATCTATTTAACACAAGACAACACAGTTATAGAGGAATCTGGGCATTAAAAAAGAAAAAAATAGAAGGCCTTACAGGAAACCAATAGCAAGAAGGCAAACATATGCTACGTGATTACCAGTAATTAAATTACATACAAATAAACCCAAATCCGGAAAGGCAGAGATTGTCAGGACACATATTTTAAATGACACGGCTGTATGCTGCATCAAAGAGAAACTCGAGACTCAGAGATACAAGCAGGATGAAAGTAAAAGAGCATAAAGGTATTCCATGCAAACAGTAACCGAGAAAGAATTGCCATGGGAATGCAAATATCAAACACAATAGACAGGAAGACAAAAACTGTCACTGGAGAGAAAGAAGGGTGTTTTTATAGCAAAAGAGTGGGTAAGTTAAAAAAAAAAAAAGCATAATGATTATAAACATGCGCGTCCCTCACAAGGAGGCCACAGAATACAAAAGTGAGAACCACCAGAGCTGGAGGGAGATGTTGCCAGTTTAACCAGAGCTGGAGGGGCCATTGTTCCACTTTCCATAGTGAATAGAACAGTCAGAAGCTCCACAAGGACAGGTCCGACCCCAAAAGCACAAGTGACGCCGTCAAGAAAGCGAAAAGACAATCCACAGCGCAGGAAAAACTGTCCCAAGTCCCGTGTCTCGCAAGGACCCGGTATCTGCAATATAAAAGGAACTTGTACAATCTTCCTATATAATAAAAGGGGAATATGCAAATGGACCCTCACAGCAGAACAACCCGTTGCGATGACACGCACTGACCACCAGGGAGGCAGGTGCTCAATGCAGAAGTTGACCCTGGTGGTCAGTGCACTCCTATAGGGGGCGCTCCTTTCAGCCACAGGCCAGGCCGATGGCTGCGAGCACAGCGGCAGTGGTGGGAGCCTCTCCCGCCTCCACACAGCGTTAAGGATGTCTGACTGCGGCTTGGGCCCGCAGTCGGACATCTCCCGAGGACTCCTGACTGCCAGCTTAGGAATGGTCCTCTACGCTGGCAGCTAGACATCCCCCGAAGGTCCCAGGCTGCCAGAGGGATGTCTGACTGCCAGCTTAGGCCCGATCTCCAGGGGAGCAGCCGTAAGCTAGCAGGTGGACATTCCCCAAGGGATCCCAGACTGCAAGAGGGTGCAGGCCGGGCTGAGGAAACACCCCCACCCACCCCCGGGCCCAGAGTACACGAATTTTCATACACCGGGCCTCTAGTCTAAAAATAAGTAGATAAATAACCATTCTTAAACCAGCAGAGTTGAACAGACATTCCTTCCAAGCATATACAGGGGTACCTCGAGATACGAGTGCCCTAACATATGAGATTTTTGAGATATGAGCTGTTGAGCGAGGGATTTTTGCTTTGAAATACGAGCAACAGTTGAGATAGGAGTCATCGCGTGGATCAGCTGGCTGCACACGACCCACCAGCTTACCTCGACTCGAGCGTCTCATAGTTTCCCACGCCTCAAGGTTACAGAACGAATTAAACTCGTATCTCGAGATATCACTGTATATAAATGCCAATAAGCACCCAAAAGGATGATCATCATCATTAGCCACTAGGGAAAGGCAAATCGAAACCACGAGGAAATCCCACTTCGCATCCGCTGGGAGGGATGGCTAAAATCAAAGAGGAAAACCAATAGCGAGTGCTGGCAAGGATCTAAAGCAGTGGTTCTCAACCTGTGGGTCGCGACCCCTTTGGGGGTCAAACGACTCTTTCACAGGGGTCGCCTAAGACCATCGGAAAAGGCAGATATTGACATCACGATGCATCACAGTAGCAACATTTCATGGTTGGGGGTCACCACCACATGAGGAACTGTATGCAAGGGTCTCGGCCTTAGGAAGGTTCAGAACCACTGATCTAAAGGAACCAGGACCCACAAACACGGTTGGCTGGAGTGTAAAAATGGGTGCACTCACTTTACAAAACTGGTGGGCAGAACCCCCAACATGATGAAGGCGGAGTTACCATACAACCCAGCAACGCTACTCTAAGGTGTAGACCCAGGAGAAATTAAAACAGAGGGCCAGCCAAGACCGGTTTGGCTCAGTGGATAGAGCGTCGGCTTGCGGACTGAAAGGTCCCAGGTTCGATTTCGGCCGGGGGCATGTACCTTGTTTGCGGGCACATCTCCACTGTGGGGCGTGCAGGAAGCGGCTGATCGATGTCTCTCTCTCATTGATGTTTCTGACTTTCTATCTCTTTTCCTTCCTCTCTGTAAAAAATCAATAAAATAAAGTAAAAAAGGAGAATACAATTTAAAAAAAATAAGAAATAAAATAAAATAAAATAAAACAGAGGGCCACACAAAAACGCTTTCACCAATGCTCACAGCAGAACCAGTCATAACAGCCAGGAAGTGAAAAACATCTCGACTGTTCATCAACGCATGGACAGACACGGTATAGCCATCAACGTCATTTCATTGGCTAGAAAAGAGTGACGTACTGCTCTAACATGTGTTCACCTTGAAAGCATTAAGGTAAGCGAGAGACTTAGTCACCAACGACTCCACGGTGTATCATTCTAACACGAAATGTCTAGGACACGCAAATCTACGGAGACAGAAAGCAGAGCAGAGGTTACGCTGGCCTGGGAGTGACAGCTAATGGGCACTGAGTTTCTCAGGGGCTGATGGGAAAGGTCCTGGAATTTCACAGAGGTGATGGTTGCACAGCTGTGTGTCAATATAGTAAAACTACTGAATGATGTACCTGAAAATGGTGAATTTCAGGATATTGAGTATCTCAACAAAGCTATTGTGTTTTTTTTTTTTATCTGTAAGGAAAATTAATACCTACAGCATGACTTGGCAAAAGAGGAAATAAGACAAAATGTCTTATAATCACTCAGGGCAACAAACACGCACGGACCCAGACTGTGCTGCAGAGACCATCCATCAACAGTCCGGACCCACAGGGAATTTTGTGGTTAACGAGAAAGAAAAAAAAAATCAGTAATAAGGCTTCGGGAAGAATTTTGATTCTTCCCCTTTAGTTTTCACTCTCAAAATATACAAAATGCCAACTTTTAACGTCACAAACTACCATTAAGAACCCAACTTTTAGCATCCCAAACTATAATTAAAGACCCAATTCCAACCAACATTCAATATTAGCAGCTGCCCAGATCAACAACCAGGTGCCAAAAATAAGTTAACACAAATTCTATCTCCAGTCTCACCTCTCTCGCAGCACAAGAAGGTCCAGGGAGGGTTGACTACCCCTGCAGTGCGTATTCCCAGCCTGCGGTGCCAAGAAATGCCCACGGCTCCATTCCTGCCAGCACGCCGGCCCAGACTTCCCACCGTTTCAGACTTACAGGATCTACGTTTTATGCCTTCGGCATCTCCCTCTTCCCTTCAAACACGGTTCGTTACTGAGGTTCTTCACGTACATATTTCAAGTCAGGTCATCAGAGAACACGCAGTGCCCTGCTTTTATACCTTTTATTTCTTGTTGTTTAAATATATTTTTATTGATTTCAGGGAGGAAGGGAGAGGGAGAGAGAGAGAGCAACATCAATGAGGAGAGGGAATCACGGATGGGCTGCCTCCTACACGCCCCACATTGGGCATGTGCCCTGACTGGGAATCCAACCATGACCTCCTAGTTCATGACGCTCAACCCCTGAGCCACGCCGGCCAGCCTTTTTATTCCTTTTACTAAAAATCCCAAAGGGCCCCGCCAGGACCGTCACCCTTCCACCCGTGCCTGGTGGCCTGCGCTCAGAAAGCCAGGATCCTGCCACCTCATGTGCTTTGTGGCTGCAGAAACAGATGCAGGAAGCATGTGCATGTTGTGTGGCCTGAGCTGGGCTACGAACATTTTCATTACCAACACATTCCAGTCCGGAGATGTTTTCCCGACAAGTGTGCATCTTTAGCTGCGTTTGAAAAATCTGAAAACAGCTGAAACCGGTCTGGCTCAGTGGATAGAGCATCTGCCTGCAGACTGGAAGGTCCCAGGTTCGATTCTGATCAAGGGCATGTACCTTGGTTGCGGGCACATACCCAGGAGGGGGCAGCTGATCGATGTCTCTCTCTCTCTCTCTCATCGATGTTTCTAATTCCCTATTCCTTTCCCTTCCTTTCTGTAGAATTTGAAAAGTCTGAAGACACAACATTCCCACGTGGCAACAGCTGGGTGAGCTAGGTGATGCCATTTCTCCATCCTCTGATAAAGAACATCCCTCTCTCTGTGATCCTCACCGCTGCAAAGCTGTCCACGCACAACGGTTCCATCAGTGGGGACCTGCTGCCTCTGGAGGGGTGGATTCCAGATGATTCCAAGTCCCGAACGCCAGAAGTGGTTTCCCATCATAAAGAGATGCCCTCCTGCTGAAACCGGTGTGGCTCAGTGGATAGAGCATCGGCCTGCGGACTGAAGGGTCCCAGGTTTGATTCCGGTCAAGGGCATGTACCTGGGTTGAAAGCACATCCCCAGGAGGGGGTACCCCGTTCAAGAGGCAGCTGACCAATGTTTCTCTCTCTCATCGATGTTTCTATCTCCCTTCCCCTCTGTAAAAAAAAATCAATAAAATATATTAAACACAAAAAAGAGAAAGAGAGAGAGAGAGATGCCCTCCTCCCCTCTCTCTGGCTGTAGTCTGGCTGGCCACGTCCTCTCTCCTCGCCAAGCTCTCCTGGTGTCTCACTCCAACGGCGGCTTCACCTCCTCGGATTCACCGTCTCGTCTATCATCTGGGTGTCACCCACCCACTGAGTCCCTGCAGGGCACGCCTGGCCTGGCCGCCTGCGCCCAGCAGCTGAGTCCAGGCCACGTGTGGCAGACAGCACTGAGGAGGCCAGCCACCGGCCAAAAGACCTTCATTTCCGGATTTCTGCTCGCTGCAGGGAGATGTTCCGCCTCCCTTCCTAAATTTTGAGTTAAAACATTTTTCCAAACTCACCACGCACACAGCGCGTTTGGGAATCGAGTTAAACCGCAGACTCTGACTCGGTGGGTCTGGCACAGGGTCTGAAGGCCTGGCGTGGCCAGCAAGCCCCCGGGTGACCACGTGCTGCTGGTGAGTGGACTGAACGTGGAAAGAGCAAGAAGTGAGCAAACTCACAGACGGAGAAGGCGGCTTCGGAGATGAGCATCATCTGCGTGGATCAGGCCTCCAAGACTTGACTTCCTGCCATTTCAAAACTTCCAAAATGTTCATCCGGGAGCCTCTGTGCCAACTTAATATCGGACTCCAAAATTAATAGCCGTTCATAATGGTCCGTGAGAAAAAAATAAAAATAAAAAAACAACAACAGATGGTTCCTTCGGTCCCCAAGCATCGATTATTGCAGATTCAGTCTGTGGTCAATACTTGGCCTTCATTGTCCAGAGGAGCCGACAGACTGGCCACACAGTCAGAGCGCTGCAAGTCCAGCTGGCAAAACGGCCGCCAGGAGTAAGCAGTGGGCCCCACCTAAAGCACCACCTCACCGCTCTGCCCTGGTGATCCCCGGGCAGGGCCCCACATCTGCATCCGGGGATGGGGAGGGGGAGGGCAGAGATGTCACATCAAACACACTTCCCACTAACGCCCTTCCCCCCCCCCCAAATGATGATGCTCACTCTACCCCCACCGTCAAGGTAAAGGACTGGCTAAGGAAGCCACATGTACTTTGAGGAATGCCTTCTTCCTCGGAAGGCAAGGTGGAGGAGAACGTGAAAGCAGCCATTTTTCTTCGCTCGCAGGCAGACCCGGGGCTGCGGAGGCTGGAGGAGTAGGTGGCGTTGGTGGGCACGCCGGCGGGAGGCCGCTGCAGAGGGAACCCAAGAGGAGCAGAGACCCCTCCCGTCTTCCAGCTCAGGCCAGGGGCGATGCAGAGCATTCCCAACACCCTCCGAGGACCACGTCCACGGGGCTGAATGAGGCCACGCCTCAGGCACAAGTATCAGAAAGGTCACGTCCGGCTGTGGCAGGACCTCTTCGGACCTGTAACCCCACGTCACCCGGTGTCTTAAAGCAAAATCCTAAAGTCTAATTCAGTGGTTCTCAACCTTCCTAAGGCCGCGGCCCTTGCATACAGCTCCTCATGGGGTGGTGACCCCCAACCATGAAATGTTGCTGCTGTGATGCATCGTGATGTCAATATCTGCATTTTCCCATGGTCTCAGGCGACGCTGTGAAAGGGTCGTTCAACCCCCAAAGGGGTCGCGACCCACAGGTTGAGAACCAGGCCTAGTTCCTCCCACCAAGGTTCTCTCTAGGCTCCCAAATTACTGGGCCTGAGTTCCGTATCTTTACGCTTCCACTCTCCCAGAGGGATATGCTAATTTGCTCATCCCTGACAAGGGATATGCTAATTTAAAAGACTACTGCTGGAAAATTACCACCTAACCCATTACAATCAGCACAGACCTCCTACTCTTTTAACAGAGAAAAAGGTCCCAGGAATAAGATTGTAGCAGAACATTTGTTTGTTTGTTTTTTAAATACTGTATTTTCCGGCGTAGAAGACGACTTTTTAACCTAGGAAAATCTTCTCAAAAGTCGGGGGTCGTCTTCTACGCTGGGAGTCATCTTATAGGGTGAGGATGTCCCAAACTCTATATAGCGGCACCTCGAGATACGAGTGCCCTAACGTACGAGATTTTTGAGATACGAGCCGTCGAGCGAGTGATTTTGCTTTGAAATACGAGCAACAGTTGAGATAGGAGTCATCTCGCGGATCGGCCGGCTGCACACGACCCACCCGTTTACCGAGACTCGAGCGTCTCATAGTTTCCCACGCCTCAAGGTGACGGAACGAATTAAACTCGTATCTCGAGGTACCACTTAACTGGAAAAGTTGGGGGTCGTCTTATACCCTGGGTGTCATCTTATAGGGCGAGCATATCCCAAACTCTATATTTTAACTGGAAAAGTTGGGGGTCGTCTTACACACCCAGTCGTCTTATACACCAGAAAATACGGCATTATGTTTTTTATTTCAGAGAGGAAGGGAGAGGGAGAGAGTAAGAGAAACATCAATGATGAGAAATAATCACCGATTCACTGATTGAGCCCACAACCCAGACACACACACTAGACTGGAATCGAACTCGGGACCCTTCAGGCCACAGGCTGACACTCTCTCCACGGAGCCAAACCGGCCAGGGCTACGGTAGAATGTTTCGTTAACCACTCTTCTTTCCTGCCGGCCTCAGCCTGGCTCCCTGCGGGAGAGTGCATTCCTGACATACACCCCTCGATGTGAGAGAGCTCGTTTCTCATCACTGCAGTGAGGAAAAATATTTCCTCCTCCCCTGGCAAAATACTACACGAGCGCAATTCCCTAAACAGCCAGCGGCCAGCGGCATCGAGAAGAAGCATCACACTTTGCTGAAACCGGATTGGCTCAGTGGATAGAGCGTCGGCCTGCGGACTGAAAGGTCCCAGGTTCCATTCCAGTCAAGGGCAAGTACCTTGGTTGTGGGCACATTCCCAGTGAGGGGCGTGCAGGAGGCAGCTGATCGATGTTTCTCTCTCATCGATGTTTCTAACTCTCTATCCCTCTCCCTTCCTCTCTAACAAATCAATAAAATATATTAAAATAAAAAGAAAGAGCCAAAACCGGTTTGGCTCAGTGGATAGAGCATCAGTCTGAGGACGGAAAGGTCCCAGGTTCAATTCTGGTCAAAGGCATGTACCTTGGTTGCGGGCACATCTCCAGTAGGGGTGTGCAGGAGGCGGCTCATCGATGTCTCTCTCTCTCATCGATGTTTCTAGCTCTCTATCTCTCTTCCTTCCTCTCTGTAAATAAAAATCAATAAAATATATTTTTAAAAGAACTTGGGGTTTCTCTCCAAGGATCATGTGTGTCTGGAACCTCCCAGCTGACCTTGTCCAAGTGTCCTTTCAAGACGAGGACTCGTTTTTGCTCCCAGGACCCTCTCCCGAGGCTCCTGGAGATTCTAGTCTCCTGCCTGCAGGGAGCAGGAGCGTGCAATCACTGATTGGGCCGTGGAAAGCTCGATGGCGGGCGTGTCCCGGGCATCCTCAACCGGGTAACAGAGAAGCCACTGTGCTTTGTTTGCAAATGACACCGAGGCACCCGTGGCCTCCTGCCACGCGGAGACAGCGTTCCCGGACAGGCGGTGGGGGCGGGGGGTGAGGAGCACAGGGGTGGTGAGCCCGGACCCATCAACAGCCCGGGACGGGCCCCGTCACCCCCCCCACGTGCGCTCTGCGATGTCAGGCGCCGTTCTGGAACGGCCGCTCCCGCAGAGCCCCTGGTTTCACGCAGAGAGAGGTGCATGTTGTACTGGCAGCGAGAGCCGGTCTCTGAGTCTGTTCACGATGCACTGAGCCGTGGCCTTTACAGGACTGTCCTCATCCCGACTGTCACTCCTCCACGAAGCGCTTCTGAGCTACTGACCTAGCGCTGTGAAACGGGGATCCAACCAGCGGCAACCAAAATGGCATTTTCACAAATGAGCAACAAGTTGCCGAGACCAGTGTGGCTCAGTGGATAGAGCATCGGCCTGCAGACAGAAGGGTCCCAGGTTCGATTCCAGTCAAGGGCATGTATCCTGGTTGCGGGCACATCCCCAGTAGGGGGCATGCAGGAGGCGACTGATCGATGCTTCTCTCTCATCGATGTTTCTAACTCTCTATCCCTCTCCCTTCCTCTCGGTAAAAAATCAATAAAATATATTTTTTTAAAAATGAACATCAAGCAAGAGATAATGGGGGAATAAGGACACTTATGTAATACCTTAATCAATAAAAAAAATTAAAAATATATATATAGTACCGTGTACATTACCAGGTAAAAACAAAATCCTTAGGCATACATTTACCAAAATATGTTTAAAAATCTTTCCTCAAAACACTAAAAATGGAACTCCCGTTTGACCCAGCAATCCCACTCCTAGGAAATATCCTAAGAAACTAGAAACACCAATCAGAAAAGATATATGCACCCCTGTGTTCATAGCAGCACATTTTACAATAGCTAAAATCTGGAAACAACCTAGGTGCCCGTCAGCAGATGAGTGGATCAGAAAACTGTGGTACCTCTACGCAATGGAATTCTCTGCTGCCGTTAAAAATAAGGAATTCTTACCATTTGCAGCCACCTGGATGGAACTGGAGAGCATTATGCTAAGTGAAATAAGCCAGTCAATGAAGGAGAAACACCACATGACCTCACTCATTTGTGGATCATAAAGAACATTATAAACTGATGAACAAAAAGATAGATACAGAGGCAGTCAAGCATCAAACAGACTGTCAAACTACAGCAGGAAGGTGAGGGAGAGGTGGGGGAGATAAGAGATCAACTGAAGGACTTGAGTGCATGCAGATAAGCACAACCAATGGAGGCAAGACACTGGGGGGTTGGGGTATGCCTGGGGGGGGGCCAATGGGAAGATATATATACATGTTAACACATTAATAAAAAAAAATTTTAAATCTACAAAATTCTGGTGAATAAATTAAAGAACAAATATAGAAATATTTCAAAAAAAACAAGCAGCCGAGACTGGTTTGGCTCAGTGGATAGAGCGTCAGCTTGCGGACTGAAAGGTCCCAGGTTCGATTCCAGTCAAGGGCATGTATCCTAGTTGCGGGCACATCTCCACTGTGGGGAGTGCAGGAGGTGGCTGATCGATGTCTCTCTCTCATCAATGTTTCTGACTTTCTATCTCTCTCCCTTCCTCTCTGTAAAAAATCAATAAAATATATTTAAAAAAAAACAAGCAAGTGATATAAAAGTATACTAACCAAGATAAAGTGCACACCATATGTAATGCAAGCTACATTGACCAGTGCAGTTTTCACAGCACAGACACAATCTTTAATATTGCGAGTGTTAAGAACGTAAGATTTCTGCTACAATCACAAACACTCTCATGCACGCTCTGTCCCTCCTACACCGCCTTTCTGACCTCATTTCCACTGAGACACTCCCTGGCCCCCCCGCCCCATCTTGCTAATCTTGGAACACATCCAAGTACCTTCTCGCCTCTGGGCCTTCGTCATGGCTGTTCCCTCTGCTTGGAGCACCCACCCTCGGGCATCTACCTGAGTACCTCTCTCGCCTCTTTCTATGTCTTTGTGAAGGTTCCTTTCGCCATGAAGCCTCCTCAACTGTATCTGCCTTGCTCTACTTTCCCTCTTTTATATATATGTTATTGATTTTTTACAGAGAGGAAGGGAGAGAGACAGAAAGTCAGAAACATCGATGAGAGAGAGACATCAATCAGCCACCTCCTGCACGCCCCACAGTGGAGATGTGCCTGCAACCAAGATACATGCCCTTGAC
>PVJN01011963.1:0-25099 GCA_004026805.1 Lasiurus borealis
ACATGATCTCACTCATTGGTGGATAATAAAGAACATTATAAACTGATGAACAAAAAGATAGATACAGAGGCAGTAAATCTTCAAACAGACTGTGAAATTACAGCAGGAAGATTAAAGTTAGGTGAGGTAGATAAGAGATCAATCAAAGGACTTGTATGCATGCATATAAGCATAACCAATGAACATAGACACTGGGGGGTTTGGGGTATGCCTGGGAGGGAGGGGGGGCAATGGGGAGACATGTATAAAAAATTAATTTAAAAAAAAGTATTTTCAAATTTGCAAGGAAAATAATTTATTTCACCTTTATCACACTTTCAATAAAACTAGCTCAAATCCAATTTCCTTATTTATATATTTTAGAAAAATGGAAGACAGAACCAAGAGGTAAAGAAAAGTTTGACTCAGTTGAAAGATAACAGTGGGAGTGTGGATATGTGAGGGGGCAGAGAGGAAAGGAGAAGCCACAGATTCCTGAGTAACATTATAACAATTAGTTCTCTCATAGAATGTTTTGAGACTGTGTACAAAGTAGTCAAAATCACTGGCAAGAAAGGTCTTTTTTTTTTTTTTTTGTAGTTTGCTCCCCTCCCCCCTCTTTTATTGTTTAAAGTATTACAAATAGTTGTACATGTCTCCTTTTTTTCCCCCATTGACCTCCCCCCAGCCTTCTTACCCCCCAGTACATGCCCTCACCTGCCCCCCCAGTGTCTTGTATCCATTGATTATGATTACATACATGCATACAAGACCTTCGGTTGATCTCTTAACAGCCCTTTCCCCACCCAACCTCCCCTACCTTCCTGCTGTAGCATGACAGTCTGTTCAATACTTCTCTGCCTCTGGATAAGAAAGGTCATTATTCTGCAGCAGATATGTTTACAAGGTAAGTACCTTGCACTGTGTAGAAAGGAAATTGCTCAGTTTTTGTAAGTGCATTATATCAGGCAGTTTGTATAAAACTATGCAACATATAATTTGGAAGCTAGTTCTAAATACATTTGTAGTCACTTGGGGGAACTCTTCCAACTTATTAAGCTAAAATCATCAAGTTTCAGCAAGTCATTCAGAAATTAATATGTGCCAATGTCTGGATTTTAAAAGTACAAGGCAACAAGCTGACAACTTTGGGTTGCTTTTCCATGTACATAAAAGTTTATCATCTGACAGTCTGAATATCCAAGGTCATGAGTCAGCCTACACATGGGCAGTTCTTTAGTAATAGTAAATTGGGAAGAGAATAGATACTACCTCTCAGCTGTATGAAAAAAACAACAGATTTAAAAATAATAATAAATATCACAAAATTCAAATCATCATTTGAATATCTATAATAAGGTACCAATGTTCTAGAGCCTGGTAAAGCTTTTTGGAGTTTTGGTAGCATCCTGCCATACAAGTAATACCAAGCTTTTTAAAGAAATTCACCACCATAATTGATGTTAAATGCTTTTTTATTAAATGGCATAGCAAAATAACAAAAGAAGCCAGGTTCCATAACTTAAGAAAATAGGCAATTTACAGGTGATGATTATTGTTCATGAACCCATTCTTTGTTTTATTTATTTATTTATTTACTTACTTACTAGAGGCCATGCACTGGAGGGGGGCGTTCCCTCAGCCCAGCCTACCCCCTCTCACAGTCCAGGAGCCCTCAGGGGTGGTAGGAGACCCAGAGATGAGGGGAAGGCGATGCCCCATCACACCTCTGCTGCTGCCACTGCTGGTAACGCAAGCCTTGGCAGGCCCTGGTTACCTGAGCCTCGGGTGGCCATGGGCTGTGGACGCCGCCATCTTTGAGGGTGGGACAGTCAATTAGCATATTCCCTCCTTATTGGCTGTGGGCGCTGCCATCTTTGAGGGCAGGGTGGTCAATTAGCATATTCCCTCCTTATTGGCTGTGGGTACCACCATCTTTGAGGGCAGGGCAGTCAATTAGCATATTCCTTCTTTATTAGATAGGATTTATTTTAATCTAACGTTTTATTTTGAAACACTTCCAAAGTCACATAAAACTTGGAAGAAGAGTACAAAGAGCCATTTGTTTAGGAGAATAACAATGACCTAAAGAAGGAGGAATAGACAAGTAGACCTTGTGCCCCCAACTAAATCAACTAGATTGTCCTTGGACATGAGAGTCCCCAGGATGCCCCCTTGACCTCTACATTGTCAGCTCTTGCTGGCTGGGCCCATACCTGCCTCATGAAGGTGGTTGACAAACATCCCCAAAGGCCTGGGTCCATCAATGTTCAGCCCAGGCTCAACAGACACCCTCTGTACAGGTGACAAGGTTGAGAGAGCCCCGAGGAGCATAAAGATACCCTCCTTCGCCCTCCCCAGCACTGATCACTGTCTCTGAATGTCTTAATCCCAAAGTCCAGGCTGCAGAAGTCCCACACTGGCCCAACCTTGTTTTATTTTTGATTGATTGAGTGAGTGAGTGAGTGAGAGAGAGAGAGAGAGAGAGAAACCAATTTGTTGTTATACTTATTAATGCATTCACTGGTTGATTCTTCTATGTGCCCTGGCCAGGCTTTGGCTTATTGGGATGATGCTCTAACCAAATGAGCTACCCAGCCAGGTCTCAAACCAAACCTTTTTGGCTGAAGATATAGCACCACTGACTTTACAGATGAAAAATATACTAATAGGTCTTGTAGACCAACCTCCAGCATATTCATCTACACTATAGGATACCTGATAGAAAGCCTAGCTTTCTCCTTTACAACCCCAGTTTATTTCTCTTAAGGCAGCCTACTGCATTTCATTAATTGGAAAGCCTTTCTAAAATATGAAAAGATTTATATATATATCCACATGGTATAGTCAGGGTTGGCTTCATGGGCTTGGTGATTTGTCCATAGGGCCCCATTTAACCTTGCCTGGTTAAATGCTCTATTGTCAACATCTTGAAATTCTTAATTTTTAAACAAAGAGCCTTGCTTGTTCCTTTTGTACTAAACCCCCCAAATTAGGTTATAGTGGTTATAACTGGGTAGTGGGATAATGGGTAATTATTATTTTTCTTTTTTATACTCATACACATTTCTGAAATTTTTACAATAAACATTTTTTTTAATCTTTAAGATAGAAAAATAAAGCTACTTCTTACATACTTAAAAAAGGAAGGGTAGCCCTATCCAGTTTAGCTTAGTGGATAAAGCGTGAGCCTGTGGACTGAAGGGTCCTGGGTTCGATTCCAGTCAAGGGCATATGTCCAGCTTGCGGGATTGATCCCCAGTAAGGGTATGATTCCCTCTCATTATTGATGTTTCTCTCTCCCTCTCCCTTTCCTTTCCCCTCTGAAATCAATGAAAAAAAAAATTTTTAAGGAAAGTACATCCTGCCAGCCTGGTTCAGTGGTTGACCTATACACCAGATCAGAATTCAATTCCTAGTCAGAGCATATGCTTGGGTTGTGTGCTCAATCCCCAGTGTGGGGCATGTAGGAGGCAGCTGATCAATGATTCTTTTTCATCATTGATGTTTCTATCTTTCTCTCCCTCTCTCATCTTCTCTAAAATCAATAAAAATGTATTTTTTAAGGAAGGTCTTTCTTGGTATAAATAAGAGATTACTTTGCAATTTGGGATGGGGCAACACAAAATACACAATGGGTCTTTAATTATGATCATAGCTAACTTGCCTCCTCTTGCTTATTCATCTCTTCTCCTAGGTTAAAATATACCTAGTTCTTTCAACTATTTTATTAGATTGTCTGGGACTCATATTATTTCTTCTACTATTCTCTTAACATATCTGTTAAGGTCTCTTATAAAATGTATCATTCAAACCTGAATATCAGATATGGTCTGAAAAATTGCAGGTTGTTTTATGCTGGGGCTTTCTGGCTCTATTAATATAATCTATTATCATACTAGCTTTTTTTAGCTACTACATATTATCATACTAAGCTTATGATCAACTAAGCTACTTTGATCTTTTTCACAAATATAAGCACCAACCTAGGTATTCTGTCCTATACAGTTAATTTTTTTAAAAAAAGAACTAAAAACAAAGACAGGGAGGCCAGAGAAGGACTCAGAGCAGCACTGAGGAATCGGACTGTGAGAGGGAGGCGCCAGCAGTTAAGATTGCACTTCAGGGAAAACCCCGCAGGTCAAAGCTGCCTTGTCCCCCGCCAAGGCATCTCCCAGAAAAGGGGTATTTCAGCATCCCCTGGGAAGGTAGGGCCTGCAACTGTCCAGGCCAAGACAGGGAGGTCAGAGAAGGACTCAGAGAGCAGCAGTAAGGAATCAGACAGTGAGGAGGAGGTGCAGCAGTAGTACCTGTGATCTCAAACCTGGCTCACATAAAGCCCTTGGGGGAAAATTCCCAGGGCAGAGTCACCTCAGCCACGGGACAGACGCTCTGGGAAAAGTGCTGTCCCAGCACTCCCTGGAAGGCAGGGTCTATAGCCACTTTGGCTCAGGCTCAGAAGCGGGAGGAGGACTCAGAGAGCAGCAGTGAGGAGTCAGACAGTGAGGAGGAGGCATCTGCAGCCACAACTCCAACCCAGGCAAAACCAGCTATGAAAACTCAGACCAAGGCTTCAACAAGGAAGGGCACTCCCATTACCCCTTCATCTGCCAAGGTCTCCGCAGTGCGAGTGGGCACAGCGACTTCGCCAGCCTGTATATTCTCCCCAGAGAGTATGGGGAAGGCGAGGGGGAGGATTCTTCAAGCAGCAAGGAATCAGAGAGTGAGAAGGCAGCTCCTGCCACAGCAGGGACACAGCCTAACTAAGTATGTGGGGAAAAACCTACCCGTGAAAGCTGCCTCAGGGCAAGGTACCACCCTAGGACTCCCTGGGAAGGCAAGGCCCATGTTGGCTCAAGTCAAAGCTAAGACATATGAAGACTCAGAGAGCAGTGAGGAAGAATCAGACAGTGATGAGGCTCCCTCAGCTCCAGCACAGGTGAAGGCCTTAGGGAAAACCCCTCAGAGCAAAGCCTACCCCACTCCCACCAGAGTGGCTTCAGTTAAAGGGGCAGCATCAGCTCCCAGGAAAGTGGTCACTGCAGCTGTTCAAGCCAAACAAGGGTCCCTGGCCAAGGCAAAGCTGCCAGTGAGAACCCCTCAGAGCAGTGTCATCTTGGTGAAAGGCCAGGTGTCTGTGCCAACTGTGGGGAAGGCGGTGGCCCCAGCAGCCTAGGCCCCAGGGCCAGTAGAGGACGACTCAGAGAGCAGTGAGGAAGAGACTGACATCGATGGGGAGGCATCCACTACAGCAAAGCCCTCAGGGAAGACCACCCAGGTCAGAACTGCCTCGGCCCCTTCCAAGGGGTTCCCCAGGAAAGGGGCTGCCCCACTACCCCCTGAGAAGACAGGACCCACAGTTGCTCAGGCTCTGAAAGATAAAAAATGCCTCAGAGAGCAGCAGCAAGGAGGAGTTGGACAGCGACAGGGAGGCACCGGCAGCTGTGACCCCAGCTCAGAAGGAGAGTAACTTCAAAGCTGCCAAAAGTAACACACTGGCCCCAGCAACCCCAAAGAAGAATACTGAGGGGTCCTCGGAGAGTAGTGAGGAGGAGTTGCCAGCAGGCCAGGTGATTAAAACCCCTCTGATTTTTGTCAGCCCTAATCGTAGTCCAGCTGGTCAGGCTGCTACCCCTGTGCCTACCCAGGCTGCAAGTGCCTCCAAGAAGGCCAGGAGCTCCTCGCCCGAGAGCGAGGATGAGGATATGATCCCCATCATGCAGTGCTTGACTCCCGCCATTAGAACCAACATAGTGACCATGCCAACAGCCCACCCAAGGACAGTCCTTGGAGCCAGCCTTGGGGCCAGCAGCAGTGAGGTGTCAGTTGGGTGACAAAAGGCAAGAAGCAGGAGGCATCTGCCACTCAGGTGACAAAGAGGAATCTGGCTAACTTCCCGCTGACCCAGACTGCCCTGAAGGTCCTTACCCAGAAAGCCAGTGAGGTCCATCCTCCTGTTGCCAGAACCCTGTCTTCAAGTGAGATTGATGGCCCTAGGCTCACTCCCTGTGGTGAGTCCCCAGAGCACCCCCATGAAAGCAGGAGTGACCAACCAAGTCAGAAAGCCCAAGATTCCTGCAGTCCAGCAGGCCACAGTCCCTCCCTTGGGACACCCCAAAGCCAAAGCCTCTGGGACCTCAGATGATAGCAACAGCAGCAGCAGCTCTTCAGGGAGTGAGGAGGATGCAAAGAGGCCCCAGGCAGCACCGCTGGCCCACAGACTGAGCCCAGTACCCGCTGGGAATGAGACCTTGGCGGAGGAAACCCCAGGAGAGTCCAGCGAGGATGAGGTGGTAGAGCCTTCCCAGTCTCTTCTCTCAGGTCATGTGCCCCCTGGGCTGACTCCAGCCGATTCCCAGGTTGCAAAGACCACTCCCAAGCCAGACCCCAACCCCTTGGCTTCCTCTGCTTTGTCCACCAAAGATGCCCCAGATAGCAAGCAGAACGTGAAGCCCCAACAAGCACCAGGTACCACATCCACTAAAACAGGCAGAAGAGAGGCCAGCACCGTACCTCAGAAGCCCGGGACGGGGGATGGGAGCATTGAAGCCGCGAAGCTGGCCCTGCACAGCGACATCACCCTGCGGCTCCTGAGTGAGCCCTGGACCTTGAGCAAGGCCCAGTTCCAGGCCTCGGTGGTGAGGTCCTGGCGAAGCTGCTGGAGCAGGAGAGGAAGAATGCTGCGGGCACCACCAAGGAGGGCAGCAAGAAGAGCCCCAAGGAGAATCCAAGATGGTGGCATAGGTAAACACCTACACTGCTGCCTCGCACAACAATTTCAAAACTACAACTAAAAGACAGAACGAACATCATCCAGAACCACAGGAAAGCTGGCTGAGTAGAAATTCTACAACTAGAAGGAAAGAGAGGGGCTCACAGAAACCCAGAGGAGCTGCAAAAAGCTGAGGTATGGAAATGCGTGCATGGAGAGAGCAGGTGCCAGAGAACATGGTTGGCTTTCTCTGGTGGGAGGGAGACGGAGACTCTCAATGGCATTGAACCCCCTTATCCTACGACACTAAACCCCAGGTCCAGCTGAAACTCATACGGGAGGAGTTTGGACTGTGAAAAGGGAGAAGTGCATGGAAATTTAGGGGAGTTGCAAGAGATCAGAAGTCTGGTGATGCGCACGGCATTGCATGCAGAGGATCAGCTGCTGATTGTGCTGCGGGCTTTTGTGAGTGGGCAGGAGACAGACCCTCCCAACTGAGCCACTACTAACGTCACTAAACCCCAGTTTCTGGCGAAACCCTGGGGATCCAGACTCATATGGTCCCAGAGCACAGGGGAGCCAGAAAGGCAGCAGTCTAGAGGCACTGCAAGAGCGCGCCCGCACAAAGGACTGCTTCAGTGATTACCCAGTCACGTGAGACTCGGGGCCCTGGAGGGCAGGGCTGACTGGAAGGCAAGGTGGTCCCTTAAGCCCTGAGACTCCACATCCCAAGCTCAATAGAGAGGCTTCTGCAGTTTTGCAAGTCTGGTATCATAAGGCTGAATCCAACACCGAAGTTCTCCCAGCATAGTGAAAATGCTGAGACAAGGGAAGGGATCACAAACAAAAGAAATGGAGGAAAGCAAACGACTGGATATAGAGTTCAAAACCACACTTATAAGGTTTTTCAAGAATATGCTAGAAAAGATGGATAAATTTAGCGAGACCCGAGAGGAGATGAAAAAGATCCAACTAGAGATGGAAAGGGACCAACTAAAATTTAAACATACACTGACTGAATCAAAAAATATTGTACAGAGACCTAACAGCAGACTAGAGGAAGACAAGAATCAAGTCAAAAATTTGAAATATAAAGAATCAGAAAACACTCAACTGGAAAAGAAAGAAGAGAAAAGAACGCAAAAATGTGAAGATAATGTAAGGAGCCTCTGGGACAGCTTCAAGCGTACCAACATCAGAATTGTGGGGGTGCCAGAAGAAGTGAGAGAGCAAGATACTGAAAACCTATTTAAAGAAATAATGACTGAAAACTTCCGAAATCTGGTAAAAGAAATAGATTTACAAGTCCAGGAAGCACACAGAACCCCACATAAAAGGAATCCAAAGAGGACTACACCAAGACACAACATAGTTAAAATACCAAGAGCAAAAGACAAAGAGAGAATATTAAAAGCAGCAAGAGAAAAACAGTTAATTACCTACAAGGGAGCACCCATATGACTGTCAGCTGACTTCTCAACAGATACGATGCGGGCCAGATGGGAGTGGCAAGAAATATTCAACGTGATGGACAGCAAGAACCTACAACCAAGAATACTCTATCCAGCAAAGCTAACATTCAGAATTGAAGTGCAGATAAAGAACTTCACAGAGAAGAAAAAGCTAAAGGAGTTCATCAACTCCAAACCAGTATTATATGAAATGCTGGAAGGTACTCTTTTAGAAGAGGAAGAAAAAGGTAAAAGATAAAAAATTATGAACAACAAATACGTATCTATCAACAAATGAATCTGAAAATTAAGGGAATTGAAGATATGATCAACAGAATAAACTGGTGAATATAATAGAATCGGGAGCACAGAAAGGGAGTGGACTGATAATTTTCAGGGGGAAAGGGGTGAGGGGTGTACAGGGAGAGACTGGACAAAAATCATATACCTATGGATGAGGTCAACGGGAGGGAGGTAAGAGTATAGGGAAGGATGGGAGCCGGGTGGAGGGGAGATATGGAGGGGAAAAAAGAGAAACAAATGTAATAATCTGAATAATATATATTTAATAAAAAAAAAAAAGAAGAGCCACAAGCGGAAGGTGTCGGGAGAGCAGGCAGTGGCCAGGGCCCCCAAGAGCAAGAAGAAGAAGAAGCTGGCGGCCGAGGGAGGCAGGGAGGGTGTTGTTTCCTCAGAAAAGGCCCCCAGTACTACTCAGGGGGAATCTAAGAGAGACATAGCAAGTGGTAGCAGCAAAGAGAAGGACAAGCCAGAAGGGGAGCTAGAGATGATAATGGTTGAGAGTGGAGGCCAAGCCAACCCAAGGAACAAGGAGAAAAAAAAATCTGACAAGGAAAAAAAAGGAAAGGAAAAAGAAAGTAAAAAAGGCCGCAACCAAAGACCCTGACTCACAAATACAGAAGAAAACGCAGAAAAAGAAGACAGAGCAGCAGACTGTCTGAGGAGCACAAGATGTCAGAAGAGGATGGCCAGCCGCAGTTTTGGTGCTGACTCAGCCCACAAGCCCTGCAGAGGTTGGTCAGAGGAGGAGGTGTGCCTAGTTCCGAGACCTTCACTCGCTGACCCCGCACCTGACTTCCATCCCGACACAGGACACTTTATATAGATGTGTAGTGTGTGTGTGTGTGTGTGTGTGTGTGTGTGTATTTTTTTAAGTGACATACCCCTCCCTCCTCAGACTCAACATGCCCATAGGCCTCAGGACCTTCCACGCCTTCCCCCTGCAGACCCAGTGAGGCCCAGCCTGCTGCTCCTTCCACAGCTCTGGTCCCTGGCTAATACTGAGGGTTTGTCCATTTTTCCCTATATTGTGTTTTTGTAAGAACTCAGAAAATAAAAGACTTGAAGGAAAGGTGCAAGTTCCAGTGTTCCTGGGGCAAAAAATAAAAACTAAAAATAAATAATAAAATAAAAACCTAAAAGCAGTGCACATTTACCCATGTTAAATTTTATCTCAGTGATTTCAGCTGAGCATTCTAATTTGCCAAGATTTTTCTGAATCTTGATTTTATCTTCTAGAATCTCAATCTAAACTGTAAATATAAATAATTTGGAGGAGTTTTTTAAACTATTCAAGCTCAAGTTTTCAAGCTACGGAAGCCCAGAATTTCTAATTTAATTCATCTGGAATAGGGATTGGGTATTCTACTTTTCCAACTTTGTATTATAAAATTTTTCATTCATATAAAAAGTAGAGAGAATATATTGCAACCTCTATGTGACCATCACCTAACTTCAATGATTATCATCACTTTGTCAGTCTTCTGTCGTTTACCCCATTTAAAGTAAATACCAGACATCATATCAATATCATTTTACATAAATGACATAAATACTTGTGTCATTTAGTTTATTTTAAAAGTTTCTCATTTGAATCTAACATGCAGCCAGTGTTGACAAAACTGATCTATGGTAGTAATTTTCCCTTTCCATTTTTGGATGCCTGCAAATTTGATAAACATTTATTTTTTCTGTAAGATCAATTATAATGATGCACAAGTAGGACTGATGGAGTGTTGGAATGGAGGTCATTAAGACAGCCACAGCTTGAAGATGGTACTCA
This sequence comes from Lasiurus borealis, assembly GCA_004026805.1. Classification (NCBI taxonomy): domain Eukaryota; kingdom Metazoa; phylum Chordata; class Mammalia; order Chiroptera; family Vespertilionidae; genus Lasiurus; species Lasiurus borealis. The sequence continues at coordinate 10,226 of PVJN01011963.1, forward strand.
TTATCAATTTGCTAATTTGACAAGTGGCTCTTTCTACTTGTAAACTAGACTGGGGGCAATGTGTAAGGCAACACAGCTCTAGCTACAGGAGAGTCATTTAAATGAACTTCCTAATTACAAACAAGATTTATTTCTATTCTAAGTAAAATGTTGAATTATATATTTTGGCCATAAAAATAAAACTTTATAGTAGATTCTGTCATTAATTGCCATATTCACAAAGTCAAACAAGTACACCTTTACTAAATTTTTTATAACCTCAACTTATTAAATATTAATGAACAAACTAGTAAACTGCCAACACACTTAGTAGGAAATACATTCAAACAGGAAAACATAGCGTTCTCAGTAGAGGTGTGGGTTTCCCGGTTCTACTGCTTTTGCTACCAGATCTAAGTCCTTAAAACAGTGTTATGCATGCTTATTTTTAGAATAATCTAACAGCCACAGTTGGTATTCTGAAAGCTACCAACTTAAAGATCATTAAAAAACAGTTAATAATAATTCTCCTTTTGTTCTGTTTTTCCTTTCCCTAGATTTTTAAAATACATTTACTTGAAAACTGGAAATATGTAAGCATTCATTTCCTTCCCTAATTGAAATCTTTACTCATTGAAGGATTTACCAAAATATTTTAGTGAAGTAACTGATATCCAAAATGGCAGATTACAATAGCATGGGAGAAGAGGTGGGGAAAGAATGCATGAATTATCAATCAAACCTAGTTACATTTCTAAAGATTAAAACATAGGGAACTATGAGAATTGTTACCATCTTTATTTATAGCATCTTATTACATTTTAAGATGTAATGTACAAAAAGAATAGCATAATGTACAAAAAGAGTAGCCCCGTAGAAACTAAAGAAAATAACAGCATTTGAATTCCTAGGTGCAAAGCAATAAGCAAGTATGGCCACAAATGAATAAATTCATATATAGTACAGTACTTTAAAAACATTACTTAGAAAAACTAAAGCTGACCATTATTTTGGTAAGTTTAAAACAAGAGAACAACAATTATAGTGATAAAAATCAACAAATATGATTATCCCTTGTTTTAAAAATTCACTTCTTTTTACTGGAGTAAGAGAGAAAAATAGGACCCTTTATGCTGGATTGGAAAGAGTAGTAGAACAAAAATAACAAAGGTTTAATTCTCAGGTCCCTTTAATCTTCTAACTCGGGTCTCTATCTTCCATAGATGAGGTCATTGCTCTTTAACCTTTTCTAATTGCTAAGGGCACTATCTCTTGATTCTCATAGTCTCAATCACAAGTAAATGAATATGGAATAACTGCTAAGTCCCAATCGCTGCCATTTTTGGCTTTTATAATATAATATTATTCCTCCCACTTAGAATGCCTTTCTCAACCCATCCCAGATACTGTTAGTGCTCATAGATGGCTGGTTTAATTCAAAAACAATTCAAACTGGTTTTTGGTAAACTGCACCACAGATGTCATACTGGAATTCTGCCAGAATACCACCTATTGTTATTAACCACTATTTTTAGGAAATCTTTGTATCATTTAACAGGACATCTTATCAGCATACTTTACATCAGAACTGGCCTTGGAAAATTGTTTTTGGGATTTCAAATACCCCTTATTAGTGACTATTTAGAAGTTACCAAAACCAGGCTGATATTATTGACAACCTTAGTAATTATATAGTTTGCTTACTTATTTATTATGTCTGTCCCACCAGATTATAAACTGTGAGGGTAGGAACACTTTCTGTTTTATTCAACACTGTATACCCAACATCCAGCACAGTAGCCAGCTATCACCCATTTCTCAACTTTCCTTCACAGTAAAATTCCTAGAAAAATTATATATATATATATATTCACTCTGCTCCCAAATATCTGCTTGGCTCATATAGTCTAGTCCCTCTGGTCTCTGCTCATATATCACTTAATAAGCCTTCTCAGACCAAATTTTTCTAAAATACCCTCTCTATCCTTATACCTTACTTTATTTTTCCTGATATCACTCACCACCAGTCATATAAGACATTATTTGTTTATTTGCCTTCCTCAACTAATATGTTAGCTCCATAAGAACAAGGATTTTGTTTTGCTCACTGTTGCTATTGCTAGCACTTAAAACAGTGTTTGTTTGGTTTTCAGAAGGTACCTGTAGTTATCTGTTGAATGAATATATCTTGTTCCATTACATTTCTTTTTGTGCTTATATAGCAGCAGCAAGATGTGGAAAACTGGGCAAATTTTCTAACACAAAGGTAATTTCAAATCCATGTTAGAGCTATACAACATGGTAAACATTACAGTGCTCTTTATTTTGCTATTAATTTTTAACTTACTTTATAGCCATAGTTGTTATATAACAGAAGCATGGGATTTCATCAGCTGAATCTTAATTTCTTCAATTATTATGTTTTTAAAAACATAACTAAGATAACTAAAATTATATGTACTCTTTAATACCACTCAGTAAGTAAGATAACAAGTGATATTTATATCTGTAAAAGTTCTACTTGAGAATTTCTAGGTTTTGGGCAATTGTAGATCAAAAAGTAATGCCACTGTGATATTTTATTCTAATTGTTGTACATTATTCTAATTATAAACCATAAATGCACAATCATCATCATACCCAAATTCTTGAATTATTAACTAGCAGTGTTTTGCTTTTACAGTGATATCATTGAACATTGGACATAATGTTACTACTCCAAATCAATTTCTATGTACAACATGAGAAGAGTAATTATTAGGGAAAATGTTACTTAACATCTTACTCCTTTAATAGATAAATGACTATCAGATGTTTATACAATTGCTCACAGGTTTCAAAACTCACTTGACTCACATAACAATGCTGTGAGGTAGAGAAGATGAGGAAACAAAACCTTTATAAAACAATTACAACTGAATAGAGGCATAAAAATAATAATCAGGAAACATAAAGGAAGAAGGGTTAATGCGGTAAGTGGAATTGTTGGACTCAGTGGTGTATTCATGTATTTGTGGATGTTGGCTTATCGTTAATTTACTAAATAGAAAGGGTAACCCCTGGGGAGTGAAAAGCACTCTGTGTTCCTGTTTGTCAGATCTTTCTAAATCCCATAAACTAAAGTTCTTAATATAATGCAGCACCATAATTACATTCAGGTAGTAGCTCCCATTTGAAAAGCAGAGCAAATTCACTTGTGCTTAATAAGCCAAATATGCATAAATTATTTTTAATCACATAAAATGAGATGCTAAATTTAGATGCTATAGAAGAGAATTATCCTTAATCAGGCAGGAGGAACAAGGGATAATGTAAGGTAACTGCAAAAAATCCTGAATGGTGAATTACTTATCTAAATGAAAGAAAATAACTTTATATTAAACTAATCTTATGTATAACAAAAATTTTCATAAGATATTCCATTCTGCTGGGAATCAGGACAATTAAGTAAGACAAAGTTAGAAAAATGGTAAATCTATCAGATATACACCAAAAGTGTTTTGGAATTTTAAGAAGGACCTCAGAATTCTAACTTCCAAATTAGTCTCCTATTATAACCATACTAGGGTTCTCTATTGCTCCAATTCCATTATTAGAAAAAATAAAGTCACCAACTCCACAGTAAAAGTCATTACATTGCTGGTGGTTATTGCCAATTATTAAAGGCAAAGAAATGAAATCTTAAAGATAGTACTACAACTATTAACATTTTGAAATGGTCATTATCTTTCCTTCATTAAACAAAATGTAAAAATGAATTTTTTAAAGAAGTAGGATATAACACTGGATTTTAGCAAACAAAATGGACAAAAGCAAGCTTATGCTGGCACATAGTCAAAATCCTGTGGGAGCTAATTCACATGTGGATTTGTAGTAAAGCACAGCAAAGCTCTTGGCTTCACAGTTTTAGTAAGAATAAGGTAATTGAGCAGCCATGAAAATCAGCACATACTTTATTTAGCTCTAAACACCCTCCCAAAAAACAAACACCTCCTGCTCTAGCTAGTCTGGCTCAGTGGATAGAGCATGGGCCCTTGAATGAAGGGTCCCCAGTTTGATTCCTGTTAAGGTCACTACTTTGGTTGCAGGCTCAATTCCTGGCTTTGGTTGGGGCGCATGCAGGAGGCAACCAATTGATGGCAGATCCATGTTTCTTTCTCTCAGTCTCCTCCTCCCTTCCACTCTCTCTAAAAATCAATGGAAAAATATCCTTGTGAGGTGAGGATTAACAAAAACATCTCCTTGCTCCTTTCTTACCCATTGTTTAATTTACATGAAATATAGTGGCAGCTCTCACTTGGTAATTTCAAGCATCTTGACAATACCACAAGTAAAACAATCGTGCAGAGATATAAATTGACCACAAAAATTTGGCCATGGATATTCTCAACATACATGTGTGATAGAAATCTTGGTTCATTTCTTCAGACAAATATCTTATTCTAGAGATATGGGGAAAAGAAAATGAAAGTGGATGGGACAGAGATAAGAAACTGTTGCAATTGGTCTATGCTTTAAGAAAGCATGTCAAATGAAAAATCAAACACAGAAAACAAGAAGTGATCATTTAAAGGAAATGTGCAACAAGTAAAAAAAAACATTTAATAAATTACAATGATTGGATTCTCAAGAATGACTTGCCTATTATTTTTCAGGAATATGGTTGTAAAAAAACAAAATACACTTCCTAATATGAGTAAATGTGGGCAAGAACCATCAGAAAAATTCTGGTCAAACAGAATGGGAACCAAAATATGCTGTAAGACAGGGTTGTAAGGAACTACTTAAATATATTTTGATCCAGATGAATCTCAGCCACTGTGGAGAACAGTATGGAGTTTCCTCAAAAACTAAAAATGGAACTCCCATTTGACCCAGCAATCCCACTCTTAGGAATATATCCTAAGGAATTAGAAACACCAATCAGAAAGGATTTATGCAGCCCTATGTTCATAGCAGCACAATTTACAATAGCTACAATTTGGAAACAGCCTAGGTGCCCATCAGCAGATGAGTGGATCAGAAAACTATGGTACATCTACACAATGGAATTCTATGCTGCCATTAAAAAGAAGGAATTCTTACCATTTGCAGCAACCTGGATGGACCTGGAGAGCCTCATGCTTAGTGAAATAAGCCAATCAATGAAGGAGAAACACCACATCTCACTCATTTGTGGATAATAAAGAACATTATAAACTGAGGAACAAAAGGATAGATACAGAGGCAGTAAAGCATCAAAAAGACTGTCAAATTACAGGAGGAAGGTTAAGGAGAGGTGGGGTAGATAAGAGATCAACCAAAGGACTTGTATGCATGCATATAAGCATAATCAATGAACACAAGACAATGTGGGGTTAGGATATGCCTGGGATGGGGGCAATGGGAAGATATATATATATATATATATATATATATATATATTATATATATATATATATATATATCCTATTAATAAAAAAATTAAAAATTTAAAAAAAAAACAAAAGCAAAGTGATAAAAAATAAAAAATATTTTGACTTGTTCTTAGTAGACTAAGAGGATAAATTACATCACTGGGTAATGATGAAGACTGATTCTCAAATTTTAACCTGGAAAATATATGTATCTGTTAAACAGAAAGATTCCTATAATAACATTTGCAACTTTTAAAAACCAGAAAACTAAAAAAAAAAATAAATGTTAAACTAATGAGGCAATTTTCTTTGCCATATTTTCAAAAGAGCCTTTTTACAAGCTGGATAAGATAGGTCTTGCAAGATTTAAAAAAAAATGTCCTTGTAGAAACTCAAAATTATTTCTACATTAGGTGTGGCTTGAAAAAGGAAATAGCAGTACACATCTTAACAACATACATTGATTTGGCATCTATTAACTTTCCTTTTATCCTCTCAATTCTGTGAGATAAACACCATTTTGCAGAAGAGGAAAAGCAATGTCATCTCCTCCAGGAATCTTTATTCAACCCTTCAGTTATTTGGTTCTAATTATAATTTAGCTGGTTTACTAGCTACTGATTATAATTATAGTTTGCCTGGATTTCTGGTTACTTCTTCTTGACCCTCTCCCACTTATGAAGATTATGAGCACTGCAAGGCAGAGAACTGAATCTTAGGTCTTTCTACCTTGGCATTCCATGAGGCACCTAGTTAGTAGGCACTTACGGTTGAAAAATGAAAAAAAATTTTTTTTTTGAATTGTCAAATGCCATTTAACAAGAGATTGGGATAGGATTAAAAGGCAGAGTTTCTGATTCTTCTCTCTTTCTGCTACTCACACCGATTAAATTAAGCCTGGTCTGCCACTTTAAGGCCACAACACCAAACTAGAATGTGTCACAAAAAAAGAGCTCTGGTCTTAGCAATGTCCAAAACTTTGAATGCTCCTACCCCAAAGGAGGGGTCTGAAAATCAAATTCTTTGGTGGCTTTAAGCACTTAACCAAAGAATAGTTCTTGATTTGTAAATCAAAGAATTGAAGGCAAGAGGATTAGGCAAAAGAGTTAAAACTTCCCTTGGTTTAATTGGTTTGTTTACAATCATGGCTTTGAAAGAAAGGGCAGCACCAAGCACTCAAGACAGAAGTAAACTGCAATGATTACTTAGAGAGGGGAGCCCAAGGATTTAAACCTTGCAGACAAAGTAAAAGATGTTAAATTGGGAGAGTTCAACAATTTAGTAGACCTCTCCCTCGCCCTCCCCTCACTCCTTACTTACTCTCTCCTTTGAAGCCAGTCCTTCTGAATGTTATGGGGTTCCAACGTCCCGGTCTCCCACCTCCTCCCGCCCCACACACACTTACACTCCTAAGGGTATGATTATCAATAGGGATTTTGTGAATATAGTTAAGTCCTAAACTTCGAATTGGCCCTGTTCACCAGCATAAAGGCGAACGGTGCAGGTCTAAACACTCATCAGCCCCCTCCCCCATGAGAAGCGACAGGTAAGGTACTTTGCCTCAGAAAAAAACCCGTCCTCCCTTTCGCTGTCCCATCCAAAGAGCAACTGCAGATCCAGGGATGCATTCTCAGAACTCGAGGAGAGCAACGGAAAGGTGGTGGCGGGGTAAGAACCCCAGTCCTCCGTCCAGGGTTTAGGATCCGGAGGTGGGTGGCGACGAGTAACTGTTCTCCTTACCACCTTCTAAGTACCAGCGACCACGGCCCGAAGGCGGGTGAGAGTGGCCACAACTTACCTGTGAATCCCCCTCCGCCGTCTTCCCCGTAACCCCGACGCCGTTGCAGCACGAAGTAGTCATTGGACCTTTCCATCAGCCACAGCTTCAGCGCATTTTTCAGAAGCACCTCCTCAGGCTTCAGCCACATCATCAAGAACTTTGTGGCACCCGTGAGCAGCGATCTAAATCCCCTCTTCACCTCACCTTCCACCCCTCTTTTCCCTTCTACTTTTCCTCCCACCAAATCTTCTTTAGGCAGCAGTGGCTCAGGTTCAGATTTTCCACACTTCCCCCAACCCTCCTTCTCCCCCACGTAGGCAGGGAGATCGCCAATTCCCTCCCACAGCGCTACCTCCGGACAGGGAAATAGTCCCGCTCTGTTTCTGGGAATTGTAGTTTCCTACCCTCTTTTCTGTACTCATCCCTCTGGAACGCGGGACTACACTTCCCATAAGACCCTGGAGTGAGAACTGAGTGGGGGTGCTTTCAAAGTGGGTCCCGCCACCAGTTAAGTGTATTTTGCCTATCTAAAATTTAAAGCGGGGTTTGTTTTTTTATTTGTCCAAATAAGTGAGTCTTAGATATAAAAGTGTTTCTTCTTATCCTTTTACAACCGAGGGTGTTAAACTACAGAAAACAAAGTTTCTGGAATTATAGACTAAGGAATGGCCTATTCTCCGAAGCAGTAGTAGCACCAACTAACCTTTAAAGAATTCTTACTATGTAGTAAGATTTCGCGTACATTTTCTCATGCAATTCGTATAGAAGTCTTGCGAAGTAGATTTTATTCCTCATTTTGCACGTAAATAAACAGAAGTGCAGATGGGTGAGAGGGCTTATCGAAGGGCACCCAGTAAGTACAATTTCTTGTCTAATTCAAAACCTTCCTTAGAAAGCTCTTTCTACGCTACAGAAAGAATATAAAATATAAAATATCCAAAAGCCACCCATTTCTTCACGGAGTGCGCCCTTTCCTTCCCCCACTGCCGCTCCAATCTGTTTATTTAACTACTATAATCAGCCACAAAATGTCTTGATAAACTTTCCTTTTCGGGATCTAAACAATTTATTAATAATATATTTTTTTTCTTTTTTAAGCTCTTAAAAAAAACACACACCTTTTAGGACAGCCTTCACCTCTTTGTACCATGGCCATGAAACACTAAAGTGAATGAGTTCAGTGATTTGCATAACATTGCAATGAGGAATTATTTGAGGGATCTTTTTATTTATTGTGATAACTAAGCCCACCAAAATTAGAGTGCACTAAAAATGAGGACAGGTTTATAAGAAGGAAGGAATTAGGAGAAAATGTACAAAATAACTAGGAACTCTTGTTAAGCTATTTTGAGAAAAAGCCTCAAGGCCATTTGGCTAAGAAAATGAGATGGGGCACACCTAAAGCCAAGTCAAGAAGCCAAAGAACTCTGCCTTGGAGCAGCATCTGTGGCTTACACTTCTCAAGATGTGGGCCAGCTCAAGGGAGACAGACACATACTTCAAGCAGATTTTTCTCTCACAGTCCAGGGTTCTCACAGTCCAGGACCACTCACTCCTTACCACCTGCCTGGAACAGAGATGGGAGAGGCTCTCACCAGTGCCACTGAGCTCGCCAGCCTTGAGCCTGACTTCTGGCTGAGGGGTGCTCCCCCTGTAGGAATGCACTGACCAGCAAGGGGCAACTCCTGCTTGAGCATCTGCCCCCTGGTAGTCAGTGCATGTCATAGTGACCAGTTGTCCTACCATTCAGTTAAGTCAATTTGCATATTAGGGTTTTATAGGAGTATGGGGCCCAGTGCATGAATTTGTGCACCTTGAAAGGAACTGTGGGCCATGAGGCTGCGTTGGGCACAGGGGCAGTTCTCGGCCCATCTTGCCATGGCCCCTGGTTCCCTGTCTGCTGGTAGCCTCAATCCCACCACTGCCACCCCCACACGCTGACGGCGCTGTCCCTGCTTGCTCCCACTGGTGGTGGCACAAGGGATTGGGACTGGTGCCAGCAGTGGGTACAAAAGGCAGCTGCTGCCCCATAGGAGCACGGGGAGGTGGAGAAGCCCTGAAGGGTGATCATGGCCAGCAGCTGCTGCTCTCACCCACTGACAGTGCCAAGTAATTGGTAGCTCCCGTGCTGGCAGTGGGTCCCAGTGGATCAGCACCAGCAGCAGGTGTGAGTGCTGGGTGGGACCGCGATGCAAAGGAGCAAATAATTTTCAGTAACCACCAGAGGCTTTCCCTGATAATAGCAACCAGCATCCAGCTTTGGTCTAGTGCCCCCATTCACTTACCCACCATCTTGCTGCAACTGATGCCTGCCATGTTCTGCACGCGCCTCCTAGTTCTCAGCACACAGCATAGTGACTGGTTGTTCTGCTATTCAGTCTATTTTCATATTAGTCTTTTATTTTATAGAATATGCATAACCCATGGACACAGACAATCGTGCAGTATGGGGGTAGTGTGGGGTGCAAGGGTCAATGGGAGGGAAAAGGGGGACAATAAAGATGATTTTTTTAAAAAGGCAGTAAGTAGTCCCATGGAAGCTTTCTGGAGAGGATAGGAAGAGGCAGTTTACCCAGATTCCAAATTGCAGTGTATCCTTGGGAAGAAGTCTTTCCAATGTTGATGTGTAGATGTATACTAAGGAAAATAATTCCTGTTCCTGGTGAAAGATCAGTAAATGTAGCAAATGTAGACAGATATGAGGTGTATTCATTCATTCATTCATTCATTCCTTTCTTTCTCTCTTTCTTCTTTTCTTTCTTACCTTTCCTCCCCTTTTTCATTTCCTTTCTGATCATACCACATTCTTTCCTAATACCCTTAAGGGTTAGGGTTGTAGCAAGGGCTGTCCAGAACTGGATAGTTCCTCTACCTCTTTATTCTGCAACTCCACAAAATATGTTCACATATTCTCTACTTTTAGTTCAGTAGGGGCATTTAGAGAGCTCCTGCTTTAGTAACCATTTCACTGATTATGTAAAGAAATATTTTTTGAAATTAAATTACTCCTGTGATATAAATTTTGACTTTTTCATAAATTATATTGCAAGCCTTTGCAAATCAAAGTATTTTTCCAAAAGTATCTTAAAAAAACAGAGCATGTCACTCTATTTAATATTCAATTGTACACATTAATGTAATTTGATTTTAGGGATGAAGGACTGGAATTACAAGTTGCTTTAGATATCATTGCTGATACCATAATAGAAATTTGAGAGAGAGAGAGATTTAATCCTCATTAATAAATACACATTTTTACATCCTTACTTTATAGATGAAAAACAGGAACCTCAAAGAAGTTCAGTAACTAGCCTAAAATCATATCTACATTAATGAAAGAAAAACATACAAATTAACCATCACTCTGCTACACTCACCAGCCAATCAGGAGCGAGTATGCAAATTAGTCAAACAAAGATGGCAGCGGCCACAGAGCTGGAACGACCAGGAGACTTGAGTTGCCCCTGGCAATGGAGGAAGCCAAGCTTCCTGTCTGCCCTGGCTGGCCCTGGCCTCCACTCAAGGCTACAAAGTTTTAATTATAGAAGATAAATAAATCCCAGATACCTGCTTCCAACTGGCCCTGGCCTCAGCTCAAGGAGGTGATGAGAAAAAAAAAAAGCCCCTTACTCAGGCTGGCCACAGCCCCATGGGGTGAGGGTCCCTGCTGGGGGGCTTGGCCAGCCTGAAAACAGCCATCAGCCCCTCACCCAGGCTGGCCAGGAACCCCAGTGAGGACCCCCACTCTGAAGGAAGTGTGACCAGTCTGCAAACAGCCATCAGCCCCTCACCCAGACTGGCCAAGCACCCCCAGTAGGGACCCTCACCCCATGGGGGCATGGCCAGCCTGCAAATCACCACAGGCCCCTCATCCAGGGTGCTCCATGCTCCAAGGGAACCCCACCCTGATCTAGGACACCCTTCGTGGCAAACCCCCACCCATGCACCAGGCCTCTATCTATACTAATAAAAGGGTAATATACGATTTAGACTGGGAGACCTTCCAGGAGACCTTCTGGATGTTCTTCTGGACAAAGCCATGGTGGTGGGGCCAAGGTAGAGGCAGTTAGAGGCCAAGAGGGGATGGTAGTTGTGGGTGATCAGGCCAGGATGGGACAGCAGTTGTGGGTGATCAGGCCGGTGGTGGGGGCATTGGGGGTGATCAGGCTGGCAGGAGGAGCAGTTGGGGGTGAGCAGACCAGCAGGAGGGCCACCTTGGGGCAAGTAGATTGTCAGTGGCAGTCAGTTGGGGGTGATCAGGACAGTGGGTGGAGGGGCAGTTTGGAGTGAGCAGGCCAGCAGGGGAGGCAGTTGGGGGTGAGCATACTGGCACGGGGGGGCAGTTGGGGATGATCAGGTTGTCGGGGGGGAATTTGGGGGCAAGCAGGCTGGCAGTGGGGGGCAGTTGGGGGTGAGCAGGCCAACAGGCAGAGTGGTTTGGGACAATCAGGCAGGCAGGTGAGCGGTTAAGAGCCAGCAGTTCCAGAATGTGAGAGGGATGTCTGACTGCTGGTTTAGATCCAATCCCTGTAAACTGGCAGTTGGACATCCTACGAGGGGTCCCAGATTGGAGAGGGTGCAGGCCTGGCTGAGGGACACCTCCCTCTCCTCTTCCCCCTCGCATGAATTTTGTGTTCTGGGCCTCTAGTAGTGAAATAAATAGCAGAGCTGAAATTTGAATCTAGATTTGTCTGATGCAAACCGTGACACTATACTATACAATATATGTATGTTCGTTATAAATACCTCAAATACAACATGTTCAAAGCAAAAGTTTTCTCCTCCAATATCCCCCCTGCCCAAGATTGTTTCTCCTACTAGGTTCTCATAGTTCAGTACACAACTGTTCACCAAGATGCTCAAGCTCTCCAGGTGGCATGGGTCTGTGGTTCAGCATTGACCTATGAACTAGGAAGTCATGGTTCTGTTCCCAGTCAGGGCATAAACCTTGGTTGCAGGCTTAATCCCCAGTGTGAGGCATGCAGGAGACAGCCAATCAGTGATTCTCTCTCATCATTGATGTTTCTCTCTTTCCCTCTCCCTTCCTCTCTAAAATCAATAAAACAATATTTTTTAATTTTTAATTTTAATTTTTTTATTAAATCTTTATTATTCAGATTATTACATTTGTTTCTCTTTTTTTCCCTCCATAGCTCCCCTCCACCAGGCTCCCAACCCTACCTCTACCCTTACCTCCCTCCCGTTGACCTCATCCATAGGTGTATGATTTTTGTCCAGTCTCTCCCTGTACACCCCTCACCCCTTCCCCCCTGAATATTATCAGTCCACTCCCTTTCTGTGCTCCCGATTCTATTATATTCACCAGTTTATTCTGTTCATCAAATTTTTAATTCACTTAAATTTTAGATTCACTTGTTGATATGTATTTGTTGTTCATAATTTTTTATCTTATACCTTTTTCTTCTTCCTCTTAAAAGAGTAACTTTCAGCATTTCATATAATACTGGTTTGGAGTTTAACTCCTTTAGCTTTTTCTTATCTGTGAAGCTCTTTATCTGCCCTTCAATTCTGAATGGTAGCTTTGCTGGATAGAGTATTCTTGGTTGTATGTTCTTGCTATCCATCACGTTGAATATTTCTTGCCATTTCCACCTGGCCTTCATCATTTCTGTTGAGAAATCAGCTGACACTCACCTGGAAAAGCATAGATGGATAATACCACATTTATCTAGAGGTCAGTCTTTCAGCAGATTCAGCAGATTCAGGCTTCTACTAAAAAATCATAGCCTCAAGTACCTATGTAAAAACATGTACTAGGAAACCCCAGATAGCAATTCTAAGCCCTGTGCCATGGAAAAGCTAAGGTTGACTCTCAAGATTTTATAGACTTATTTGAAATTAATTTCACAAGCTTAGTTGATACTTTACAGTCTGTAGCAGCTTTAGAAGCAGTAAGATTCAAAACAGGAGATACACTACTAGAAGAGAACCATTTAAGGCTTTGCTACACAAAACAGGGATCCCAGATCAGCAACACCTGTATCACCCGACATCTTAGTATAAATTCATAATCTCAGATTGCCTTCCAGACTTGTAGAATCAGAGTGTACTTTTGACAAGATTCAAAGCTAATATGTGGCACATTGAAGTTTTAGATACACTAATTTAAAGCAAATTGTATATTTGAAAATAAAATTGTACAACAAATTGGAAGAGATTAGTCACATTTTCATTAAGACATATACAGTGGTACCTCGAGATACGAGTTTAATTCGTTCTGTAACCTTGAAACGTGGGAAACTATGATATGCTCCAGTCACGGTAAACTGATGAGTCGTGTGCAGCCGGCCGATCCGCGCGATTACTCCTATCTCAAATGTTGCTTGAATCTCAAAGCAAAAATCACTCGCTCGACGGCTCGTATCTCAAAAATCTCATATGTTAGGGCACTCGTATCTCGAGGTACCACTGTATAGGCATCTTTTTATTTATTATTTTGTTAATCTTCAGCCAAGGGTATTTTTCCATTGATTTTTTTTTTTAGAGAAAGTGAAAGGGAGAGGGAGACACAGAGATAAACATCAATGGGAGAGAGACACATCGATTGGTTGCCTCCTGCACACACCCCAACCAGAGTGGGGAACCTGCAACCAAGGTGTGTGCCCTTGACAGAATAGAACCCAGGACCCTTCAGTACATGGGCCAAAACTCTATCCACTGAACTAAACTGTCTAGGGCTAGGCAAGTTTTAAAAAATATGCTGTTAATGAATTTTAGCTGACTAAATTTTTGCTTTTTTTAAAAAATGGATTCTATCAAGTCATGCCTATTACAATTTTCTAACACAGTAGTTGAGAACTGAAATATCTCAGGAGGAGAACTTGCAAATAACTATTTTTTTATTAATAAATATTTATTGTTCATATTATTACAGTTGTTTCTTTTTATCCCCACATAGCTCCCAGTATGCCCGTGGCTCTTCTTAAGCCACTGCCCCAGTGTTGGAGTTCAGAGGAAGAAGGATCATGTAAGTTTGTGCACCAACCTTTTAAGAGGAACTGCATTGACTCCAGCAGCCTCTGTGTCATTCAGCCACAATCTCCACTGGTTTTTATACCCCAAAGTTATGGGAACTTTGATTCTCAGATCTTCAACTGTGGGCTAGGGGTCTGGTGTGGAGCTGGGTCCCTTTTCTTCTCAGAGGAGGCCTCTGCAGTGGAGATATCCCTCCTGATGAAAGAAAAAATGCCACATGCGGGTGTTGGATCAGCCTGTTCTGTGCCTCTGCCCCTCCTACTAGTCTTGATATACTTTCTTCTTTACTTTCTTTTTTTAAAATTAAATCTTTGTTATTCAGATTATTACATTTGTTTCTCTTTTTTCCCCTCCATAGCACTCCTCCACCCAACTTCCACCCCTCCCTCTGCCCTTAGCTCCCTCCCATTGATCTCATCCATAGGTGTATGATTTTTGTCCAGACTCTCCCTGTACACCCCTCACCCCTTTCCCCCTGAGAATAATCAGTCCACTCCCTTTCTGTGCTCCTGATTCTATTATATTCACCAGTTTATTCTGTTGATCAAATTTTTAATTCACTTAATTTTTAGATTCACTTGTTGATAGATATGTATTTGTTGTTAATAATTTTTTGGCTTTTACCTTTTTCTTCTTCCTCTTCTAAAAGAGTACCTTTCAGCATTTCATATAATACTGGTTTGGAGTTGATGAACTCCTTTAGCTTTTTCTTATCTGTGAAGA
>PVJN01011963.1:25199-52733 GCA_004026805.1 Lasiurus borealis
GAATATTTCTTGCCACTCCTGTCTGGCCTGCATCGTTTCTGTTGAGAAATCAGCTGACAGTCGTATGGGTGCTCCCTTGTAGGTAATGAACTGTTTTTCTCTTGCTGCTTTTAATATTCTCTCTTTGTCTTTTGCTCTTGGTATTTTAATTATGATGTGTCTTGGTGTGGTCCTCTTTGGATTCCTTTTATATGGGGTTGGTGTGCTTCCTGGACTTGTAAGTCTATTTCTTTTACCAGATGTGGGAAGTTTTCAGTCATTATTTCTTTAAATAGGTTTTCAGTATCTTGCTCTCTCTCTTCCTCTGGCACCCACACAATTCTGATGTTGGTATGCTTGAAGCTGTTCCAGAGTCTCCTTACATTATCTTCACATTTTTGGGTTCTTTTCTCTTCTTTCTTTTCCAGTTGAGTGTTTTGTGTTTCTTTATATTTCAAATTTTTGACTTGATTCTTGCCTTTCTCTAGTCTGCTGTTAGGACTCTGTATAATATTATTTATTTCAGTCAGTGTCTCTAGTTGGTCCTTTTTCATCTCCTCTTGGGACTCGCTAAATTTATCCATCATCTCTAGCATCTCTAGTTGGTCCTTTTGCATCTCTTCTTGGGACTTGATAAGCTTATCCATCTTTTCTAGCATATTCTTGAAAAACCTTATAAGCATGGTTTTGAACTCTATATCCAGTCGTTTTTTTCCCCTCCATTTCTTTTGTTTGTGATCCCTTCCCTTGTCTTGGCATTTTCACTATGCCGGGGAAACTTCTGTGTTGAATTCAGCCTTATGATACCAGACTTGCAAAACCGAAGAAGCCTCTGTTGAGCTTGGGATGGGTGGAGTTTCAGGGCTTAAGGGACCGCCTTGCCTTCCAGTCCACCCGCCCTCCACGGCCCCTGAGTCTCACATGACTGGGTAATCGCTGGAGCGGTCCTTGTGCGCGCGCGCCCGCAGTGCCTCTAGACCTCTGCCTTTCCAGCTCCCCTGAGCACCAGGACCACACGAGTCTAGATCTCAAGGGTTTCGCCCGAAACAGGGGCCCAGTGGACTCAGAAGTGGCACAGTTGGGAGGGTCTGTCTCCTGCCCAGTCGTGAAAGCCAGCGGCACAATCAGCAATCTGTCCTCCATGTAACACAGTGCGCCTGCGTGACCAGACCTCCTATCTTTTGTGACTCCCCTAAATTTCTGTGCATCTCTCCCTTTTCACAGTTGAAACTCCCCCGTTTGAGTTTTGGCTGGATCTGGGGTTTAGTGTCGTAAGATAAGGGGTTCAATGCCGTTGGGAGTGTCCGTTTCCCTCCCACCAGAGAAAGCCAGCCAGGTACTCGGGCACCTGCTCTCTCAGTGTGAGCGTCTCCGTACCTCAGCTTTTTGCACCTCCTCTGGGTTTCTGTGAGCCCTCTCTTTTCTTCTAGCTGTAGAACTTACACTCGGCCAGCTTTCCCGTGGTTCTGGATGATGTCCATTCTGTCTTTTAGTTGTAGTTTTGAAATTGTTGTGTGAGGCAGCAGTGTAGGTGTTCACCTATGCCGCCACCTTGAATCTTCTTTACTTTCTTAATTGTAGGACTTCCATTCAGCCAGCCTTCAGGTGGTTTTGAATGATGATTGCTCTGTATTTTAATTGTAATCTTGATCTGATTGTGGGAATGCTACCATCTTCATCTTGGTTCTCCATCTAAAATATTTTTAAAATCACTACAAACAGAAAGATAATGTCTGAGGTAAATAACTCAAAATATGTCATAGCCTAAGGCAATAAACTTTTTTTTCAGATGTTATAGAACTGAATTAATATATTTAGTAAGTGGCCTGGCCAATGTTGCTCAGTGGTTGAACCTTGACCCATGAACCACGAGGTCATAGGTTCAATTACTGGTCAGAGCACATGCTCTTGTTTTGATCCCCAGTAGGGGGCATACAGGAGGCATCTGATCAATGATTTTATTTCATCATTGATGTTTCTCCCCTCATCTCTTTGAAATTAGTAAAAACATACTGTAGGTTTAACCCTTATAGTAAATGAACCAAAACCAAATATGGGGGGGGGGCGGGGGGAGAGGGAAGGGACTCTTCCCAGCATTCCAATTGTATCTTTAAATTCATTTTTACTGGGTTACCTGGGAACCATGTATATTCTTATTTTACAAGATAACGCGGCCTTACTTCTGCTAAATTTACTAATGAATTTTCAGAAAACCCCTCTTTTTTAAATTATATTCCCTATACTTACAAATATATCTACTGCCACTTAAGGGTGTCAGCTTATATTTGATTACTATGTGAGAGTAATGAAGTCTGTTGCTCAAACTGTATTTTTTAAATAATTTTTTATAGATTTCAGAGAAGGGAGAGTGAGAGATTGAAACATCAATGATAAGACTCAATGATTGGCTGCCTCCTGCACACCTGCTTCTGGGACTGGGCCTGCAATCCTGGCATGTGCCTGGACCGGGAATTGAACTGTGACCTCCTGGTTCATAGGTAAACATTTAACCTCTAAGCCACACTGGCCAGGTTCAAACTACATATCCCATCTAATAAAAGAGTAATATGCAAATTGACTGTCATTCCAACACACAAATTGGTTGCCCCCATGTGGTCAAAGATGGCTGTCCCCATCTGTACACAAGATGGCCACCACAAGATGACCAGCAGGGGAAGGCAGTTGGGAGGGAACAGGCTTGCAGAGGAGGGCAGTTAGGGTGACCAGGCCTGCAGGGGAGGGCAGTTGGGGGTGATCAGGCTGGCAGGGGAGCAGTTAGGCATCAATTGGGCTGGCAGGGAAGTGGTTAGGGGGTAATCAGGCTGGCAGGCAGAAGCAGTTTGGGGCAATTGGGCAGGCAGGCAAGCAGTTGAGAGCCAGCAGTCCTGGATTGTGAGAGAACAGTCAGACATCCCTGAAGGGATCCCAGGTTGGAGATGTGCAGGCTGGGCTGAGGAACACACCCTCATGCACGAATTTCATGCACTGGGCCTCTAGTTTTATTATAAAAATACTAGAGGTCCAGTGCATGAATTAGTGCATGGGTAGGGTCCCTCAGCCTGGCCGGTGATCAGGGCCAATTGGGGCCATTTTGCTCAGTCCCAATTGAGGCAATTGGGGCCAGCTGGCCAGGGGGAGGGACCATGGGAGGTTGGCTGGCCATGGGAGGTTGGCTGTGAGAACACACTGACCACCAGGGGGCAGCTCCTGTGTTCAGCATCTGTCCCCTGGTGGTCAGTGTGTGTCATAGCAACTGGTTGACCAGTCCTAACAGTTGCTTAGGCATATATATTTTTTCTTCCAGGCATTATATATATATATAGAAAGTTATATGGAACTCCTCTCCTTTGTATATACCCAAGAGTATAAAAAACATACACAAAGTCTTGTGTGTGAATGGTCATAGCATCATTATCTATATGGCTAAAAAGTGGGAACCCAAGTGTTCATTAACTCATGAATAACCAATGTAGAATATCAATACAATGGGATATATTACATAGCAATGAATAGGAATGAAGTACTGATACACACTTCAAGATGGATGAACTTTGAAAGTATGCTAAGTGGAAAAAGCCAGTCACAAAAGACCACTTATTGTATGATTCTATTTATATGAAATGTTCAGTATTGGAAAATCTGTAGAAACAGAAAGCAGATTAGTGGTTGCCTGGGGCTGAGAATGAGAGAGAAATTGACTCCAAATAAATGTGAGGGAACTTTTGGTGGTAGATAAAATGTTCTAAAACTGGATTGTGGTAAAAGTTACACAATTGTATACATTTGCTAAACATCAGAAAACTGTATTCAAATGGATTTTTAAAAATGTAAAATATACTTCTAGCTAGCTGTTAAAATTCAAAATATTATAAATCACTATCTCTTTAATTCTCTAAAGATTTAGGCCAAGTTTCTTATATGGCATCCCACACACCTGGCATACTGCCACATAAGACATATGTGTATTCTGGTTTGATAATCATGGTTTTAAAGTGTTCCAAACATGCTTATTCTTAACATGTTTGACAAAGGAAAGTTGTTTCTAAGCTGGTGTGGCTAAGTGGTTGAGCACTGATCTGTAAACCAGGAGATCATAATTTGATTCCTGGTCAGGGCACATGCCTGGGTTGTGAGCTTGATACCCAGTGTGGGGCATACGGGAGGCAGCTGGTCAATAATTCTCTCTCATTATTGATGTTTCTATCTCTCCCTCTCCCTTCCTTAGATAAATAAAAAATATTAAAAATAATTTGTTGGGGAAAAAAAAGGGATGCACTTAACTCATTATTAGCATCCCAATAATCATACTGCCAAAGAGAAGGCTCAAGGAAAATAAAACTTTAAAGTAATCAAATGGCCTTAAGTCTTCAGTAGTATGAAGATAGACTGGCACCAACATCTTTTTCTAACCTTATATTATCATAAAGTTAATGTAACTTTATTATTTACCTTGCTGATATTTTAAAATAATTCATGGTAGGGTCAGTTATATTGTAATGGCAGAAGTTTTTATGTAATGAAATTTGTAAATGTATATCATACTAAAATTTTAGGTTTTTATTGATCAAATATATTAATTATATGATTGTTCAACTAAACACCATACACAAAATTTTATTGGAATATTTTATTTACATTTTATATTTAAAGAGAATCAATACAAATCAGGACATATTTACAGCATTTCAAATCAGTGTACAAGAATGCAATGGTTTCATTTGTTCTACATTTAGCAAACAAAAAAATACATGTCTGTTCTACTTTTGCCTAAATTTTGCTGGAATCTGCACTGGAAACAAAATTCTAAAACCACAGATAAGCTACAAAATACAAATAAAGTGCATTTTTTAAATAGCTCTATTTAACTTTGGTGGATGAAGCTTCTAAAACTATATTAAGGCACCTGGAATTCTCTCCCCTCCCTCAAGTCTTTTTCAAACACCAAGAAATTGCATTCATAAAATTTATAGCTACATGGACAGAATTTTAGTTTACCTACTTTAATTTTTGCCCATTTAAGTAAAATGTAAACTCAATTTTTAAAGTCAACATTATTTGGAAAAGATCTTCTACAGACTATTTTTATAGACTAATTGATAAACAAAGATAAATTACCAATTTTTGTGTGACTTGTCATTTTTAATTAGTATGATAATTTATATACTCTGCATTTGAAAATTCCATTAGTAAAGTCTGAGAGTTATAGAGCAGTTTTGTAAGGAAATTTTTTACTACAATTTTGTACCAAATTAGGGTCACTAATATACCAACTAGTCCAGTTCAGTCTATATTCCCTGATAAACTATGCTCAACACTTACATGAAGTACATTTAGCCTAATTAAAAAAAACCAAGAATAGTTAAAATAATTGTTTTGATTTAATCTTGTTCTATCAACCTAATGTAGCTTAATTAGACATTTCATGAAGTATTAGACTAAGTTTGCATTGCTTTTTACAATACAATTCCAGATCAATATAAGCACCTGGAGAAAAACCCTGACACATATAGCCCAAGCTAAAGTAGTAGATTTTTAATGAATATAACATCATCAAGTAAAATAATTACGTATAGCTACTTAACATTTTAAATCAACATGTTTTTTATAAGAAAACTGTTATAAATGAAAAATATGACTACTTGAAGAGAGTATTGAGTGTTTAAAAATCTTGCTATCACTATTGGGAGGAAACTAGCCTATGAAAAAACATTATAATGAGCTTATGAAAAAAGTTAATAGGTTAAATATTTTAAGCTACTTAATTATAGCATAATATTAGTTATCCCAGAACTTTCAATATCATTCTTACTTTATTAAATTTATCCAGTTCATTAATAGCAAACTAGACCCCAATTGGCAGTTCTGTTATTACTAAAGGTTCAAGTTTCCTATTGACACAGATTTTATGATTTAATTTCTCGAACAGCAGTCTCTTGATCAGGAATTTCATCTTCTTCAAAGGTTGGGTTGTCAACATGAGGAACAACATCCACTGCCACAGAACTTGCTTCATGGTTTACCAGCTGTAGGTTTTCATCTTTAGAAAGAAATAATAATTTTAGGATTATTTTAACCCTCTCTTCTTTCAGACAAAAATCAACACTCATGTCTAAGAAGCTTTTCTTGTCTAATTTAATAATACTCTGGTCATTGCACTTATTCTCTGTTCCTTTAATAATTATATGATTTCTGCTATATTTTACTTAAAGCACCTAAGGCATTTCTATATTAATTTACAATTATATTTTTTTAAATTCACATGTGTGTTTACTTCTGCCTAGATTACCCATTAAGAGCATAAGTTGTGTCTTCCATTTCTTTTCTGTCCTAAATATAACAGTTCTTAAACTGAGCTTCACATTTAAATCACCTGGACACTTTATTTATTTACTTACTTATTTATTTATATAATTACAATGATGTTTTTATTTATTTTACTAGAGCCCCAGTGCATGAAATTCATGCACTCGGGAAGGATGGGGGTGTCTCTCAGCCCAGCCTGTGTTCTCTCGCAGTCCAGGAGCCCTTGGGGGATGTACAACTGATAGCTTAGGCCTGCCAGAGGTGAGCCCAACTTCTGGCTGGGTGGCGCTCCCTGTGGGAGTGCACTGACCACCAGGGGGTAGCTCCTGCATTGAGCGTCCGCCCCCTGGTAGTCAGTGCGCGTGTTAGCGACCAATCATTCCATCATTCAGTCAATTTGCATATTAGCCTTTTATTATATAGGATTTATTTTTTAAAATCTTTATTGTTGAAAGTATTACATATGTCCACCTTTTTCTCCATCAACTTCCTCCAGCCCACCCCAGGCCCTCTATAGTCCACTGTCTGTGTCCATGGGTTATGCATATATGCATACAAGGGCTTCGATTGATTATCTCCCACCCACCCTCCCCTGCCTTCTCTCTGGGACTCCACACTGTCTTCCATGCTTCCATGTCTCTGGATCCACTCCATTCATTGGTTTATTTTGTTACTTAAATTCCACATATGAGTGAGATTTTGTGATCCTTGTCTTTCTCTGACTGACTTATTTCACCTAGCATGATGCTCTCCATGTTGTCTCAAAGGATAAGAAATTCTTCTCCTTTTCTACTGCAGAGTATTCCATGGTATAAATGTACCACAGCTTTTCTATCCACTCATCTACTAATGGGCATTTGGGCTGTTTCCAGATCTTAGCTATTATAAACTCACCTGAACACTTTAAAAATTACCTATGCTTTTTCAAATACATATATAGAGAGACCAAAAAAACAACAACCAGGAAGTTGGGGAGAGTGCTCAGAATGGAATGCAAATGGTAACAAATTAACATCTATCTATATTTATAAAACCCTAATATATGCAAATAGACCGAACAGCAGAACCACTGGTTGCTATGATGTGTTCTGACCACCAGGCGGTGCGTGTGGGACATGGCGGACATAGGCAGCAGGCGGCAGAGCAGAACATGAGGGGCACTGGCTGCAGCAGGATGGTGGAGCAGGTGAGCAAAGGCATCTGACTAAGGTGGGGCACCAGTTGCTGTCATCAGGGCAAGCCTCTGGTAGTCACTGAAAATTCTTTGCTCCCATGTGGTGTAGTTCTGCCTGGCACTCACATATGCTACCAATGCCAGCCCTACTCACACCTGCTGCCAGCACTTGGCACTGGCCTCAATTGCTTAGCACCGTCAGCAGGTGCAAGTGGCGTCTGCTGGCCCTGATTGGCCCTCAGGGCTTCTCCACCTCCCCCTGCTCCTGAGGGGCAATTGGGGCAGCAGCCGCTGCTCACACCCTCTGATGGCACCAGCCCCACTCACACACGCTGCTGGCACCAGCCCCAATTGTTCCATGGTGTCAGCAGGTGTGACAGGGCTGGCGGCATCAATGTGTGGGAGCTATGGTGGCAGGAGCTGGCCTGCTGGCAGACAGGGGACCAGGGGCCACAGTGGCAGGGGCCTGGCAGGGGCCTGGAGGATGGGCCAAGACCCACCCCTGTGCTCACTGCAGCCTCACAGCCCACAATTCCTTTCAAAGTGCATGAATTAGCGCACTGGACCCCTAGTGATTATATAACAGATGAAATACATAACCATCCTGAAGATAGTGAGAAGAAAAGAATTAAGTGACATTGGAAAACAGTATTTTGACTATATCCTATAAGGCTAGAAACAAAAATAACTACACACTAGTTAGTGAAAAAGTTTTTCACAGGATTGTAAGTTAGCAATATTGAAACTATTTTTGTGTGTTCTAGGATTGAACAAATAAGTAAATATATTGTAGATAATGAGAGCCAGGTTTCTCACTTTCGGAGAAAGAAACTACAAATAGAGAAAGAGGAAGGCTAAAATAAACTCTGGGGTGCTGGCTTGCATATATCATTATGACTCTATGTTTCAGATGCATAGAGAGATGAATAGATGCATGAAATGTGTGCATATATTTGCATGAGTACATATTTAACAGCAGTGTTGTTCATTAAAAGAGTCAATATCAATGACACCCCAGTAGCAATGAGCATATTGGTTTCAAAATATTGTTTTCCAATAAAAAGCCACTGGAAGAAATGAGTGATTCTAAGGCTAGGGCAAAGAGAATATAAGATTAACCTAGATTTTAACCTAGTATTAGCAAATGGTCTGTGAGCCAAATCCATAGCTAAGAGTGGTTTCATATTTTTAAAAGGTTGTAAAACAAACAACAAAAATGTAACAGAGACTATGGCCTTCGAAGCCTAAAATAATTACTATCTAGCCCTTTACAGAAAAAGTTTGCCAATCCCTGGTGTAGAACATCTCGTAGTGTCAGAAAGTAAGTGCTCAAAAACACACAAAAAACGATGGAACATGTTGAAAGAAAACAGAAACCAACTTCAGAGAGTTCTCAATGACCAAATTTAGGACAATCTAAGCAATGAATAGATCACGAGAATAATATTATAGAAGAAAAGAAATATCTAAAAATCCATGATACTATAAATAATTGAATAAGAAATGGAAAAGGGATAGCTATTCCTTAAAATTGAAGCTTAATTAATGTAGAAATAAGGATGGAAATTAAAAAAAAAAATCAGCCGAGACCGGTTTGGCTCAGTGGATAGAGCGGCGGCTTGCGGACTGAAAGGTCCCAGGTTTGATTCCAGCTGGGGGCATGAACCTTGCTTGCGGGCACATCTCCATAGTGAGGTGTGCAGGAGGTGGCTGATCGATGTCTCTCTCTCATCGATGTTTCTGACTTTCTATCTCTCTCCCTTCCTCTCTGTAAAAAATCAATAAAATATTTTTTTTTAAAAAATCACCATTGGCACACACTTCTGTAATAATGATTGCAAGAAGCAGCAATTGTTGCTAACATTAGTGAGTAAAAGTATGATGAGAAAGGATATTTTCAAGTGTCTATACAATAATTAATAATTACAAAGGGCAAAACAGTAACTTTAAGAGGAGAAGCTTGACAGACACCACCCTTAACCATTGGAGCAAAGTTCAAACTATCAGTAATAAGACATGGATATCATATGACTCATTATATGATTAAGGCAGAAAAGGGCACATCATTTCTGTGGTATTCTTGCCTAAAATAAAAAAGGACAATGAATTGAATCATTGAAAAACATCAGACAAGTCCAAATTGAGAGAAATTCTACAAGATCAATAGTCTTCAAAAGTATCAGTCATGAAAGACAAAGGCTAAGAAATAGTCACCAGTTGAAAACTAAGGCATTACAATTAAATACAATGTGGACCTTTCAACAAATTAGGTATTGACGGAACATACCCAAATGTAATAAAGGCCATATATGACAAACCTATAGCTAATATCTTAATGATGAAAAACTGCAAGCTTTTCCTCTAAAATCAGGAACAAGACAAGTGTGTCTACTCTCACCACTACTATTCAACATAGTATTGGGAGTCATAGCCAAAGCAATTAGTCAAGAAAATGAAAAAAAAAAAAAGACCTCAAAATAAAAAAGGAAGAAATAAAACTGTTTCCAGATGACATGACCTTATATAAAGAAAATACTAAATATTCCACCAAAAGACTATTAGAACTAATTTTTTTCAGTATAGTTTCAGAATATAAAAGCAACATACAAAAACCATTAGTACATTTTCATACACTAACAATGAAATACCTGAAAGAGAATTAAGGAAAATCCCATTTACAATAGGATTATCATTCATCAAAAACAATAAAATGGTTACGAGAATTAATTTAACCAAAGAAGTGAAAAAAATCTATACAATGAAAATTATAAAACACTAATGAACAATATGGAAGAAGACACAGATAAATGGAAACATCCCATATTCATGGTTCATAACAATTAATATTGTTAAAACGCCAATACTGTCCAAAGCGATCTATAGATTCAATATGTTCCTATGAACATTCCAATGACATTTTTCACAGGAATATAAAGAAAATCCTAAACTTCAAATGGAAACATAAAACATCCCAGAGAGCACAAGCAACAAAGTAGAAGGCATCACACTCCTGATTCCAAACTATATTACTAAGCTATAGTAATCAAAACAGTCTGGTACTGGTATAAAAATGGAAGCATAGATCAATGGATCAGAATTGAGAGCCTAGAAATAAACCCAGGCATATGCAGTCAACTTATTTTTGATAAGAGATCCAAAAATACTCAATGGGAAAAAAGATAGTCTTTTCAATAAATGGTATTAGGTAAACTGTATATTCACATGCAGTAGAATAAAATTGGACTCCTACCTTACACCACACCCCAAAATGAACTAAAAATGGATTAAAGACTTAAACGTGAGTACTAAAACCCTAAAACTCCTAGAAGAAAACATAGGGGAAAATCTCTTTGACATTGATCTTGCAACAATTTTTTGTCTATGACACCAAAGCACAAGCAACAAAAGCAAAAATCAAAAAGTGGGAATATAAGAAACTCAAAAGCTTCTGCACAGCAAAATGAACAATAGAATGAAGAGGCGACTTACAGAATGGGAGAAAATGTTTGCAAACTATATATTACATAAAGTGTTAATATCCAAATATATAAGGAACTCATACAGCTCAATAGCAAAAACAAAACAAAACAAAAACAAACAAACAAACAAACAACAAACAAACAAAAAACCAAAAAACAAAAAACCTTCAAATCCAATTAAAACATGGACAGGACCTGAATGGATATTTTTCCAAATACATACATACAAATGGCTAACAATTACATAAAAAGATGCTCCACATCACTAACCATCAGAGAAATGCAAATCAAAACCAAAATGAGATATTGTCTCACACTTGGTAGACTAGCTATTATCAAAATGACAGGGGATGAGTGCTGGTGAGAATATAGAAAAAAAGAAAACCTGCCCTGATTGGGTGTCTTGGTTGGTGCATCATGCACTAGAGTTTTGGGTTTGATCCTTGGTCAGGGCACATACAATAATCAACCAGTGAATGCATACTAGTAAATAAGTGGAAAAACAAATCGAAGTCTCTTCCTTTCTAAAAGAGTGAATCAATAAATTTTTTTAAAAATCTTTTTTAAAAGAGAAAGAAAACCTTAGTGCACTGTTGGTGGTTGTGTAAAGTCACTATAACAGAAACAGTATTGGGTTTCCTCAAAATATTAAAAAGATAACTGCCACATGATCCAGCAGTTCTATTTCTGGTTATATATCAGAAGGAAATTATATCACTATCTTGAAGAGATAGCTGCATTTCCATGTTCACTGAAGCATTATTCACAATAGCCAAGACATGAGCACAACCTAAGTAAGTGTTCATTGACAGATGAATGGATAAAGAAAATATGATTATATATACAGAGTATTTATTATTCAGCCATGATCAGTAAGGACATCCTCATATTACATCCACATGGATAGACCTTCAGAACATTGTGCTAAATGAAGTAATCCAGAAAAAGAAAGACAAATACTATATGAGCTCACTTATATATATAGAATCTGAAAACAAACAAACAAAAACCCGAACTCATCAAAAACAGTTGGTAGTTGCCAGGGTGGGGAAATGTTGGTCAAAATGTAGAAACTTCCAGTTATAAAATTAATAAGTTTTGGGGATCTAATGTAGAAAATAGTGACTATAGTTAACAATACTGTATTATGTACTTAAAAGTTGCTAAGGGAGTAGATATTAAATGTTTTTACCATATGCAAAAATTTTATAATTATGTGAGATGATGGTTTTCTTAAGTAACATGAATGTGGTAATCATTTTGCAATATACAGGTGTATCAAATCATTATGTTGCACACCTTAAACTTACACAATGTCATACAATATATTAAGTATGTACACATATATCTCAATAAGGCTGGGGGGTGGGAAAAGAATAAAAAAGTAAGGCAATGTGTGATCCTTGGAAAGTAAAAGAACATTATTGGGTCAACTGATGAAATTTGAGTAACATCTACAGTTTAGTTAATATTCTATCACTTAATTGCCTGGTTTTGATCATTGCATATGGTTATATAAAATGTTAACATTTGGAAAAGTTGGGTGACAGGTATATGGACATTCTTTGTACTATTTTAAGCCTTTTTGTCAGCTTGAAATTATTTCAAATTAAAATTAATAAAATTTAAAAATGTGCATTGGTCCTCACCCCTCATGGATTCTGATTTAACCATTCTGGGGTAGAGCCCAGTCATAAGTAATGTTTAAAGTTTCTTTGGGCGATTCCAATGTATAGTTCGGTTTAAGAACTAACATCCTTATTTAGTGGTTCTCAAAGTGCGGTCCCTGGACCAGCAGCAATAAAAATTCTCAGGTCCCATCCAAGATTTACTTAGTCAGAAACTGGTGGTAGTCCCTATCTTTTAGCAAAACCTCCAGGTGATTTGATGCATGCTTAAGGTTGAAAACCAGTGCTCTAATAGAACTTAGCATAATAATTGGACATGCAGACTTAAATTAATCAATTGCATGTTTATAAAGTTATTTAAAACAACTATCAATATAATAATAAATGGTTAATAGGCAAGATACCCAAACTAGTAATACATAATCACATATAAAATTAAATCTAGGCTTGGCCAGTGTGGCTCAGTGGTTCCTAGGTCAACCTATGAACTAAGAAGTCAGTTTGATTCCTGGTCAGGTCACATGCCCAGGTTGCAGGCTCGATCCTCAGAGGGGAATGTGCAGGAGGCAGCTGATCAATGATTCTCTCTTATCATTGATGGTTCTTTCTATCCCTCTCTCTTTCTGAAATCAATAAAAATATATTTAAAAAATTAAATGAAATCTATTCTAGGTGATTATTCACTCAATATTTATTTGTTGTGTGTCAGACTTGTTAGTTGTGGATATAAACCAATGAATAATAAGATACTGTCCGTATCCAAAGGAACTTTTAAAAGTTTTAAAACAGCCAACACCGGTTTGGCTCAGTGGATAGGTCCCAGGTTCGATTCCAGTAAAGGGCATGTATCTTGGTTGCGGGCACATTCCCAGTAAGGAGTGTGCAGGAAGCAGCTGTTTGATGTCTCTCTCTCATGGATGTTTCTAACTCTCTATCCCTCTTCCTTCCTCTCTGTAAAAAATAAAAAATATATATATTTTAAAAAGTTTTAAAGCAATTCAGTGCAATAAATGTGATAGAACTTGTATGGGAGCAGACATACAATAGAACTTGTATGGAAGCAGATATCCATCAACATGGATAGACCTTGATCAATAGAAGTCAAGGGAGGCTTCTCAAAGGGAGGCATGTTTTAAAGAAGGAATAGGAGTTAGACAGAACTTCTCTAATTTGCGGGGGAGGAAGAGGGAAGAAATGGGCAGAGAGATAATAGTGACTCAAGCTATGATTGTGAAATTAAAGATGGAAATTAGGGAATTGGTTAGAGAAAAAGGATGTTGAATTAATAGAACAGGGGAGAGGGAAGAATCAAGTATTTCCCTAATTTCAGGTTTGAGACACCTGGGAAGGTGTTACTATCATTCATCCAGATGAAGAATAGAGGAGGCATATACACCAATGAAATAGAATAGGGAACCCAGAAATTGATCTAAACCACTATTCTCAATTAATATTTGACAAAGGAGGCAAGAGCATACAATGGAGTCAAAACAGTCTCTTCAATAAATGGTGTTGGGAAAATTAGACACACGCAAAAAAAAAAAAATGAAACTAGACCACTAACATACCATACACAAAAATAAACTCAAAATGGATAAAGGACTTGAACATAAGATGGAAACCATAAAAATATTAGAGGAATCCACAGGCAGCAAAATCTCAGACATATTCAGAAGCAATTTCTTCATCGATACAGCTCATAGGGCAATGAGAACTAAAGAGAAAATAAATGGGACTACATCAAAATAAAAAGCTTCTGCACAGCAAAAGAAACACCATCAACAGAAAAACAAGAAAGCCCACTGCAGAGGAGAACATATTTGCCAATGTTATCACTGATAAGGTTTTAATCTCCAACATTTACAGGGAACTTATATAACTTAACAAAAGAAAGATAAACAACCCAATCAAAAAATGGGCAATGGACTTAGATACTTTTCTAAAGAGGACATAAGGAAGGCTAAGAGACATATGAAAACATGCTCAAAGTCACTAATCATCAGAGAGATGCAAATCAAAACAACAATGCAGTACCATCTCACACCTGTCAGAATGGCTGTCATCGACAAATCAACAAACTACAAGTGCTGGTGAGGATGTAGAGAAAAAGGAACCCTCGTGCACTGCTGGTGGGAATGTAGTCTGATGCAGCCACTGTGGAGAACAGTATGAAGTTTCCTCAAAAAACTAAAAATGGAACTCCCATTTGACCCAGTGGTCTCACTTCTAAGAATATATCCCAAGAAACTAGAAACACCAATCAAAAAGGATATATGCACCCCTATTTCATAGCAGCACAGTTTACCATAGGTAAGATTTGGAAACAGCCTAAGGGCCCATCAGCAGATGAGTGGATTAAAAAACTGCAGTACATCTACACAACGGAATACTGCTCCGCAGTAAAAAAGGAGTTCTTACCATTTACAACAGCATGGATGGAACTGAAAAGCATTATGCTAAGCGAAATAAGGCATTCAAAGAAAGGTAAATATCACATGATGTCACTAATTTGTGGAATATAATGAACAACATAAACTGATGAGCAAAAACAGATGCAGAGACAGAGAAGCATCGATCAGACCATCAAACCTCAGAGAGAAGGAAGGGGAGGGTGGGGGTAAAGGGGAGAGATAAGCCAAAGGACTTGTATGCATGCATATAAGCCTAACCAATGGACATAGACACCAGGGGGGTGAGGGCATAAGTGGCAGGGGAGGGGGGACAATGAGGGGATAAGGACACATATGTAATACCTTAATCAATAAAGAAAAAAAAGAATAGAGGAGGAGGAGGAACATGCATCATCATTTCATTTGTTTCTCAAATGCCCTGCAAAAACTGTTGTGCTTACCATCCTCTCATAAGAACAGAGCACAAAAGAGGCTGGAACTTTATAAAACAAGTCTAGCAATAAACTGAGTTATCTTGTACACTCTCCTTTATCTCACTGAATTCTATTACCACATAGTTATGGAAACAAAATCTCATAATCTCATCTGGAGCAAATATATAATGATTTCCTGTTATAGGCCAAATAATCCAGAGATTATTAAGATTCTTATGATGATGTTATACTCTAGGATATGTCTGAAGATTAGATTACATGCAATAAAATGCTTACATTTGTATAATGTTCCTCCTAAGAGCTTCAGAAATGGTATCTATGGCTCTGATAAGACTACAGAGGACAAAGGTTTATGTTATAGGAAGCTGACATTTGGCATTTCATAAGTTATCTTGACATTTAGTTTTCCTTCTATCTCTATGCCAGAATTAGTTTATCTCTAAACTAGAGACCCAATGCATGAAAATTAGTGCAAGAGTAGGCCTTCTTTCCCCTGGCTGCTGGCACCTGGGACCCGGGACCCAGACTGGCTTCCCTCTGGCCACCCGCAGGCACCTGGAGCTGAACTGGTTTCCCTCCGTCCCGGCTTCATCAGGAAGGATCCGGAATGATTTCCAGAAGACAACCGGTTTAATTAGCATATTACCCTTCAATTATTATAGATAAGGATTAAGTAAAAACATTTCAAAAAATATTTCAAGCCATCAAAAAACATGAAAAAGTTGGAAGTTAAAATCAGGAAAAATATTTTGTATAGAGGTTTTCTAAGAAAAAAAGTCACCGAATTCCCTAAAATTTCTTTACTATTATGGTATTACTAAGCTGCAATACTGAGTCACATGAATTTTCATGAATAATATACAGTACTTTCCCCTTATCAACAGGGAATATGTTCCAAGACCTCCCAGTGGATTTCTGAAACTGCAAATAGTACAGAATTCTATATATATTATATTTTTTCTATGCATATATACATATAATAAAGTTTAATTTATAAATTAGGCACAATAAAATATTAACAAACTAAGAATAAAATAAAAGTCAAATGAATGTGCTTTCTTAAAATATATTATTTTACTCATCCTACTTGCAATGATGTGAGATGATACAATGCTATGTGATCAGATGAAGTGAGGTGAATGACATAGGTATTGTGACATAGCATTAGGCTATCATAAGGATTAGTTGAACACAAGCACTGTAATACAGGGACAGTTGATTTGATAACTGAAGTGACTACTAAATGACTAACATGCAGGGAGCTTATACAGCATGTAAGATTTCATCACACTACTTAGAACGGCACACAGTGTAAAACTTATGAATTGCTTATTTCTAAAATTTTCTATTTAATATTTTCAGACTGTAGTTGATTTTAGGCAACTGAAGCCTTGGAAAGCGAAAACAGGGATAAGAAGATATGTATACATGTAATACATTAATGAAAAAAGAAAAAAGAAAAAAAAACAGGGATAAGGGGGCACTATTGTATTCAATTTTAGTTTCCAAGGTTTGTTCATTTCATTGTAAATAATCAACAGGTGGCAGCACATACTATTCTTAAGTAAAGTCAATCTGTACAAAAGAGGGGTTCTTGAGAAGTTGTATACAAATCAAGCTTTTGTAAATTGAATTCTATTTTTATCATTTAAGAACTCCTTTTTTAATTGTTGATTGGCCTGCAATAAACAATGGCTTTTAAATTTAAAGTTTTCCCCTAGCCTCTGTAAATTAACAAGCCAACACTTAAATGCATCAGAAAGAAGCTTTCCAATAAATCTTTTTCTTCTGTAATTCCCACTCCTGAGGTATTTCATCTGCTTCAAGTTCATTTGAATATATGTATATTAAGCTAAGGAAGGGATGCATCCTGCAGTGCATTGTTGCTCATAGAAAAATATCTGAAATGTATTAATGTATGAATGAAACAAATGCTAAGAACCACAAGATATCATTTGTGGGGCACTTGACCCTCAGCATGGTGCTTACTTGCTGACTGCACATGTTCCTCCAAAGGTGGTTCATCTGCTCCCTGAACTGAAGCATATCCAGATGATGCAGTCTCACTGCGATTATCCTCTTCATGAGGTGAGGCACTATTAGATGTTTCATTGGATACTGGGACTTGTAAAGATACCGATCCATCTTCAATATCCACCTTTGGATAACATTCGAACAAATTAAAAGACTCAGAGTACATGCTCTTCTTGGACATATCATACAAAGTTTATTTATAGGTGACTTATTATAGCAATGGTTTTTCCTTTAAACATATTTTTATTGATTTCAGAGAGGAATAAAGAGGGAGAGAGAAACATCAATGATGAGAGAGAATCAATAATCAGCTGACGCCTGCATACCCCATACTGGGGATCAAGCCCACAACCCAGGCATATGCCCTGAACCTTGATCTCCTGGCTCAACTACTGAGCCATGCTGGCCAGGCTACAGCAATGCTTTTAACCTTTAAAACCTATAATCCCTTTTAATAATCATACAAATCTCTTGCTGGTCTCAGCCAGAGCAGTTGGGTCCATCAATGGGGCAAAAGATATTACAAGCAGATTGTCATAACATCTGACATATTCATCTGGGTGATCCCAATACTTGATAATACAATGCCCAGTACAAGGTAGGCAATAAAAAAATATGCTGTTCTTCGGGGAATTGAGAATTACTGTATTCTATATCTCCTCAAATCAGGAAGATTTTGTTGAGTTTGACTTTCTGTTGTGTGTACTGTGGAAGAGGTAGTTTTTAATATTTACCAAATATAATTATAATTTATTACTTAAACTTTATGAAACTATACATGCTCATTTATCTACAAGTTTGGTTGCTATGGAATAGTAAGACAGTAAAAATGAGAGAGGGGTACTAGAAGCCAGTTGGCAGTTTATAAGAACATTATTTCAAATTCTGACCAAAAAATAAGTACATTTGAGAAAAGGGGGAAAGACCGAAAATGGAGGTAGTCCAACATGGAAGCTTACTGTCACTATGATATTAATAGGTTCAATTTTTGGTATACCTTATAAGTCTAGCACATTACATAGCTAAAAAATAAGGATGTTATTCTCCTGAAGCCCAGATACATAAATAATACATTGCTTGAGTTTTTTCATATAAGCAGTTTAGTAATGTTTACCTCAATTCCCAAAGCTTTGAGTATATCACATTTGCACATGGGGCAAGTCCTATGTTCTAACAGCCATGGATCAACACATGTCTTATGGAAAATATGGCTAATGAAGGAAAAAACAATTTATCAGTTGTGAAATAGAAACAACACTTTGCCTAATGTACTAACAGGCAAATTTCACTTAGTCTTTTAACAGATGCTTTTTTTTTTCTCTTTTAAACACACTATTACAGCAGCAATTTTCAACTTTTTTTT
This sequence comes from Lasiurus borealis, assembly GCA_004026805.1. NCBI lineage: Eukaryota > Metazoa > Chordata > Mammalia > Chiroptera > Vespertilionidae > Lasiurus > Lasiurus borealis. The sequence goes on from PVJN01011963.1 coordinate 44,005, forward strand.
TTTATCTTATGGCACACAAACTAGTTATTCAAATTCTGTGGCATACCAAAACTATCTGATATTTTTTGCCAATCTGACAAAAAACTAGGTAGAATTTTGATTCATTCATACCAGACAGCTATTGTGTTGGATGTTGTCATTTTTTGACAATTAAAAGGAAAAGAAATCAGTGCCCCTGACTAAGTAGTCAGGTATTGCATGTTTTAAAAATTCTTGTGGCATGTGTGTTGAAAATAACCATATTATAGCATAAATATCAAGGAGCCACAGAAACAAAATTTGGAAATTTCATAATATAGTATTTTTTATTATAAAGCCCTATTATTCTAGCTTCAAAAGAAAGTTTCAATACTCATTATGTGAAAAATGGCTAAGACACTGCTGTCCTAAGACTTTGTTTAGTATTTCAGATCTTAATTATCTTGTCATTTCCTAACTGTAAAATGGTACGGTTGGTCATTCCCAATAATATAGTACAATACAGTATTGAATACAACATAGTGCTGATGCTTTAGGCAATGTGATACATGCTTAGAGCACCACTTTTTAGTAGCTAAAGAAAGAGTGTTAAGAATAACTTTCAGGAGAGAGTTAATAAATAAAAAAACCCACAAAAGAATGAATTCTTCCAAATAGGTACTAATAAGTTGATGTTATGTTTTTTCCTTAATAGGATTGCTAGCATGAATTTAAATAATCTAGTCCTATCTAATAAAAGAGTAATATTCAAATTGACCATATCTCCACTACACCCACAAGCCATGCCCACCAGCTAATCAGGAGCAAGTATGCAAATTAACCCAACCAAGATGGCTAGGGCCACAGAGAGAGCAGGAGAGAGGCTTGGGTTGCCCCAGTGATGGATGAAGGCAAGCTTTCCATACACCCTGGCCAGCCCAGGACTCCACTTAAGGCAACAAAGTTTAAATGGCTCCCACCACTGAGCGAGCAGAAGGCTTGGCTCCGCTCTAGGCTACAAGGTTTCAGTTGCAGAAGAATAATAAATCCCAGATACCAGGGCCTCCACTTGGGCTGCTGGGGAGCATGGCTGGCCTGCAAACCACCACAGGTTCCTCACCCAGGCCACCCCATTCCCCAAGGGGACCTCCACCCTGATCTGGGATATCTTTTAGGGCAAACCAGCTGGCCCCCACCCATGCATCAGGCCTCTATCCTATCTAATAAAAGAGTAATATGCAAATTGACTATCACTCCAAAACACAAGATGACTGCCCCCATGCGGTCAAAAGATCCTGCCCCCATGTGGATACAAGATGGCCACCATAAGATGGCCAGCAGGGGAGGGCAGTTGGGAGGGACCAGGCCTGCAAGGGAGGGCAGTAATGGGTGATCAGACCAGCAGGGGAGGGCAGTTGGGAAGGACCAGGCCTGCAAGGGAAAGCAGTTGGGGGTGAACAAGCCTGCAGGGGAGAGCAGTTAGGGGTGACCAGGCCAGCAGAGGGGGAAAGTTGAGGGTGACTGGGCCTGCAGGGAAGGGAAGCTGGTGGGGGGGAACCAGGACTGCAGGGGAGGGAAGTTACGGATGACCAGACCGGCAGGGGAAGACAGTCAGAGGTGACTAGGCCCACAGGGAAGGGCAATTAGGGGCAAACAGGCTGGCAGGCGAGCAGTTAGGCATCAATCAGTCTGGCAGGGGAATGGTTAGGGGGTGGTCAGGCTGGCAAGCAGAAGCGGTTAGGGGCAATCAGGAAGGCAGGAAGGTGAGCAGTTGGGAGCCAGCAGTCCTGGATTGTGAGAGGGATGTCCAACTGTCCTATGTAGGATCTGGCCTACATGGGCAGTTGAACATCCCTCAAGGGAGCATGCTGAGCTGAAGGACACTCCACCCTGTGCACGAATTTCATGTACTGAGCCTCTAGTATATATATAGTTGTGGTGCTGACTAGGTTCTCAGTTTTATATGAAACTAGAGACCCAGTGCATGAAAATTCATGCACTGGAGGGGGGATCACTTAGCCTTGCTTTCCCCCTCTCACAGTCTAGGAGCCCTCAGGCACAGGAAGTAACCCAGAGATCAAGGGAAAGAGACGTCCCATCACACCTCTGCTGCTGCCACTGCCAGCAACACAAGCCTTGGCTGGCTCTGGTTACCTGAGCCTCAGGCGGCCCTGGGCAGCTGGGTAGCCTCCATCTGAGGCCTGCCTGTGCCTCAGGCCAGCCCTGGGAAGCTGGGGGGCTGAGGGGACTGGGGGACTCTGGAGGCAGGCCACTCCACATGCCTGCCGCCCCGGTGGGCTGAGGGGACTGGGTGCCACCATCTTGTGGCTGTGGGCACCACCATCTTTGAGAGCATGGAATTCAATTAGCATATTCCCTTCTTATTGGCTGTGGGTGCCACCATCTTTGAGAGCAGGGCAGTCAATTAGTATATTCCTTCCTTATTGGCTGTGGGCACTGCCATTTTTGTAATGGTGTGAGGGTCAATTAGCATATTCCCTCTTTATTGGATAGGACTAGTTTACAAATTTTACCAAATTATGGAAACTTTATATAATTAGCCAAATACCAATTTCAATAATATTAAAAATAAAGCCTTCTCCTATATTTAAATGAAAATAACAAAATAAATACTTTATTTACATAAATTTGGAAACATTCAAAATAGTTTTCCCCATTACAGCCATTTTTGTAAATCAGCCATTCTTATTGACGATATAAATGAAAATCAAGCTTACTTGCAGGTTAAGATGCGCACTAAATCATTTGGTTTATACAATTCAATACACACAGCACAACTATCTCCATCAGGACCAATTTCCTATGGGAAAATAGTTATTGTTACTCTAATGGATAAGAAACAATACATTAAACTACAGAGTAAGATCAGAATATACATGTCTTAAATTGCATAAATTCCTATGGAAAGAAGAACATCATATCACTAAATGACTATGTTTAATAAGCAATTTAAAATTATTTACACTTAATTAGAATCTTTAAAAAGTCAAACTTGTAGAAAAACAGAGTAGAAATATGGTTGCCAGGGACTGGAGGTAGAGGAAATTGAGAGAAGTTGGTAAAAGGGTACAAACTTTCAGCTATAAGGTATGAGGATCTAATATAAAACATGGTGATTACAATTGACTACACTGCATTACATAATTAAAATTTAAAATAAAATTATTTAGACTTAAAAATGTAAAAGAATAAAGTTATCTAAAAGGGGAATACCACAAAGGAAAAGATGGAACACTTATTTAAACATTTTTCCTAGATTTAATTTACAAAATGCCATTTGTACAATTCTTTAGCTATGCTGACCCATTTATTTATTTATTTATTATTATTATTATTATTATTATTATTATTATTATTTTTAAATCCTCACCCAAGGATATTTTCCCATTGATTTTTTAGAGAGAATGAAAGCGAGAAAGACAAAGAAATATTGATGTGAGAGAAACAAATCAATTGATTGCCTCCTGCATGAGTCCAGGCTGGAGAGGAACCTACAACTGAGGTACCTGCCCTTGACCAGAATCAAACCTGCAACCCTTTGGCCCACAGTCCTACATTCTATCCACTGAGCCAAACTGGCCAGGGAAATTTAAAGAAAATTAAGATGTAATTCACATAAAGTAAAATGCACTCTTTTTAGTGTGCAGTTTTGCAAGGTTAGACAAACATGCTACTTAATTGCCACTGATCAAAATATAAAATAGTTTTATTACCTCAACATATTCCTCTCTACCTCTTTGTAGTTACCTCTCCTTTTACGTCCACCCTCTGGCAACCACTGATCTGTTTTCAGTTTCTATACTTTTGGCTTTTCTAGAATTTCATATAAATGGACTCTTGCATTTGAGTCTGACTTCTTTCATTTAACATAATGCATTTGCTATTCATCCATATTGTTGTGTGTATTGGTAGGGTCTGCTCCCTTTATATTGCTAAACAGTATTCTGGGATATCAATGTACCAGTTATTTATCCATTCACCAATTGAAGGACATTTGGGATCTTTCCCATTGTTGGTAATTATTAATAAAGCTGAACAATTGTATACACGTTTTTATGTGAACACATTCTTTTCCATTTAGGGTAAATATTTAGTAGTGAGATTGTTGGGTTGTTTGCAAAGTGTATATTTGACTTCATAAAAAATTACCAAACTGTTTTCCAAACTGGCTGTACATTGCATTCTTACCAGCAAATGCATGCAAGTTCCAGCTTTTCCACATCTTGGCCAGCTCTTGGTATTGTATTTGTTTTAGCCATTCCAATGAATGTGCTGTGTTATTTCATTGTGGTTTGTACTTGGCATTTCCCTGATGACTAATGATGTTGAGTATCCTTTTATGTGCTTTTTTTCCATCCATATATATTCTGTGGTAACATGTCTGTTTTGCCTATTTTTCACTAGATTTCTATTTTTTTACTGTTGAGTCTTGAGAGTTCTTCATAGATTCTGGATACAACTCTTTATCAGATACTAGAGGCCTGGTGCATGAAATTCATGAATGGGGGTGGGGAGTCCCTCAGCCTGGCCTGCACCCTCTCCAATCTGGAACTCCTCAGGAGATGTCTGATTGTGGGATTGGGCCTAAACCAGCAGTCAGACATCCCTCTCACAATCCAGGACCACCACTGGCTCCTAACCACTCACCTGCCTGCCTGCCTGATCATCCCTAACCTCTCTGCCTTCCTGCCTGATTTCCCCTAACCATCTCTGCCTGCCTGCCTGCCTGATCACCCCTAACTGCCTCTGCCTTGGACCCTGCCACTGTGGCTTTGTCCAGAAGGATGCCCGGAAGGACATCCGGTCTATCTGGTACCTTTTTATTAGTATAAATGGGATTTGCAGATATTTTCTCCCAGTCTGTTGCTTGGCCTTTCATTCACTTAACCGTGTCTTTCAAAGAGCAAATATTCTTAATTTTGACAGTTAAATTTCTAATTTTTTTTCTTTAATGGGAATATTTTTGGTAACAAATCTAAGTAATCTTTGCCTAACCCAAGCTGTGAAGATATTTTTTCTCTGAAGTTTTCCTCTAGAAATTTCATAGTTCTAAGTTTTATATTTAGGCCTGTGATCCATTTTGAGTTAATTTTTACAAAGGGTATGAAGTATGGATTGAGGTTCATTTTTTTTGCATATGGATATTCAATAATTGCATATAGAGACCCCACAATTGGCTATTTTCTTCACTGAATTGCCTTTCTACCTTTGTCAAAATCAATTAACCATATATATAAAATGGTCAATTTTTGGACTTCCTCTTCTATTCCATGGATTTAAATAAAGATCTCTCTTTTCTCCAATACCACATTATCTTAAAAATAATTCTGCAAATCAGGTAATGTAAGCCATCCAAATTTGTTCTTTATAAAAATTGATTTGGTTATTATAGTTCTTTTGATTTTCTTTATAAGCCTAGAATCAACTTGCCAATTTCTATAAAAGATCCAACTAGGATTTTGATTGAAACTGCACTGAATAAATAGATTAGTTTTTTTGGGATTGATATTTTGACAACAGTGAGTGTTCTTACCCGTGCACATTTTTTTTAGGTCTTTCTTGGTTTATTTTTTCTTTCATGTTTTGCAGTTTTCAGCATATAGATCTTATGTATATTTTGTAAGATTTATACCTAAGTTTTTAATGGTTTTGGTGCTATTATAAATGGTATTTTTTATGTTTATCATTTCATTTACTAGAGCATGCTGAGCTATGTTATGAAAATTTATGCAACTACCCACTCTGTCCACATACCCTATACTACTTATGACCAATTGGTGTAACATTAAAAGCCACATCCAGATAGCAGCACAGATCTTACTGATTGTTGAGCTTAAATTTGTGACCATAGTCACTATTACTCTAACATTCTGATCTCACCAACCAACAAGCCACATATATACTTTTATACTATAGCTAATTTAAAATGAAGAGCAGCAGAAGCAACACAATATGACATGGCATAGAAAAAACCCTAGAGATGATTATTCCAATGTGCTCATTTTTCAAACTTGTGCTGTCCAATACAGTAACCACTAAACACATGTGTCTGTTGATCCCCTGAAATGTGGCTGATTTGAACTGAAATGTGCCATAAGTATAAGATATACACTAGATGTTTAAGACTGAGTAAAATATAAATGTAAAATATTGCATTAATAATTATATATTGATTACAAGTTGAAATGATTATATTTTAGATATATCAAGCATTAAAATTATTTTGTCTTTTTAAAACTTTTTTAATGTGGCTACTAGAAAATTTATTCATTTTTTATTTTATTGAATTGGTATTTTTTATTTCAGTAAGTTCTATATTTTTGATACACATTTTACACATTGATGGTAGTTTTCAACTGTCTTAATCTGACCCTAATTATTCAAGTAAAGCTATATTGAAGCATTGTATTAGTTTCCTATTGTTGCTAAAACAATTTACTATTACTTTATGGTTTAAAATAATAAATTTATTTTCTTATTGTCTTGGAAATCATAATTTAAAAAATCAAGATGTTGGTAGTGCTGTGCTATTTCTGAAGACTTCAGGGATGAATCCCTCTGCATTCCTTAACTCATGGCCCCTTTTTTGTGTCACCTAACCTCTTGTTTCCATATACTGTAGTCAAATCTGCCCCTTCCTCCCTCTAACAATGATACTGTGATTATATTTAGGATCCACCTGGATAATCTAGGATAATCTCCCCATCTCAAGATTCTTCCTTAATTTAATTACACCGGCAAAATCCTTTTTGCCATATAAAGTAACATTTACAAGTTCAGGGACCAGAACCCAGGTAGCTTTGGGGGTCATTTCTCAACCTATGTTCAACATTGAATAAATTTTTAAAAGTTAATAAGATTTATAAATTCCAATGAAAATACTACTTTGGAAAAACATTTAGCTTTAACAATGGCTTGCTTAAGCATTGCTTTAAAACAAAAGGCATTTTGAAGTCATAAATGTACCTTGTCCCCTTGTTTCAGTGTGCGTAGTTGAAGCCTTCCAATAGCTTTTTTAGCATCTGCCTTTAATTGTCTCTGTAATAAAAAAGAATAGGTATTACAAAAACTATTAAAAATACAATGATAAAGTTAGAGTGAATTAAAATATTTATTCAGTTAAATGGATTTTAAAAGATAATTTTTAAGAGGTAAAGTTTAATTAATTATAATAATTGTCCTACTTATCTGGGCAGGATTTTTTAAATCACTGAAACTTTTCACTTATTATGTTTCCCTAACTTCTTAAGCAGCATCTTCAGGCTATAATAGTAAAAGCTATGTGTCTGCATTCCAAAGGAATTCAAATGTTTTGAATTTTCAAAGCAACTTTCCTATTTTCAAGCTCAGAGAATCTTAAAGTACATCTTTTCTTTTTTTTTTTTTAATCATTTCTCACTTGGTACAAAGTACACAAGATATAGATTTAAATGGACTTAGATGCAAAATCTGACTTTGTTACTTACTAAAGTAACCACTCATTTAATTCTTTGGGCTTGATTCAGCCAAGATGGCGGCATAGGTAAACACCTACACTGCTGCCTCGCACAACAATTTCAAAACTACAACTAAAAGACAGAACAGACATCATCCAGAACCACAGGAAGGCTGGCTGAGTGGAAGTTCTACAACTAGAAGGAAAGGGAGGGGCTCACAGACACCCAGAGGAGCTGCAAAAAGCTGAGGTACGGAGACGCGCGGGCTGAGAGAGCAGGTGCCCGAGTACCTGGCTGGCTTTCTCTGGCAGGAGGGAGACAGATACTCTCAACAGCATTGAACCCCTTATCCTACGACACTAAGCCCCAGATCCAGCTGAAACTCAAACGGGGGGAGTTTGGACTGTGAAAAGGGAGCAGTGCACGGAAATTTAGGGGAGTCGCAAAAGATAGGAGGTCTGGTCACGGATGCGCGCGCACACACACGGCGCCGCACGGAGGACAGACTGCTGATTGTGCTTCTGATTTTTGCGACTGGGCGGGAGACAGACCCTCCCAACTGTGCCACTTCTGAGTCCATTGGGCCCCTGTTTCGGGTGAAACCCTGGAGATCTAGACTCGTGTCGTCCTGGTGCGCAGGGGAGCAGGGGAGCTGGAAAGGCAGCGGTCTAGAGACACTGCGGGCGCGCCCGCGCACAAGACCTTTCCAGCCATTACCCAGTCAAGTGAGACTCAGGGGCCGTGGAGGGAGGGGCTGACTGGAAGGCAAGGCGGTCCCTTAAGCCCTGAGACTCCACCCATCCCAAGCTCAACAGAGGCTTCTGTGCTTTTGCAAGTACAGAAGTTTCCCTGACATAGTGAAAATGCCAAGACAAGGGAAGGGATCAAAAACAAAAGAAATGGAGGGAAAAAAGCGACTGGATATAGAGTTCAAAACCATGTTTATAAGGTTTTTCAAGAATATGCTAGAAAAGATGGATAAATTTAGCGAGAGCCAAGAGGAGATGCAAAAAAGCCTACTAGAGATACAAAAGAGCCAACTAGAGATGCTAGAGATGATGCATAAATTTAACGAGTCCCAAGAGGAAATGAAAAAGGACCAACTAGAGACAATGACTGAAATAAAAAATATACAGAGTCCTAACAGCAGACTAGAGAAAGGCAAGAATCAAGTCAAAAATTTGAAATATAAAGAAACAGAAAACACTCAACTGGAAAAGCAAGAAGAGAAAAGAATCCAAAAATGTGAATATAATGTAAGGAGACTCTGGGACAGCTTCAAACGTACCAACATCAGAATTGTGGGGGTGCCAG
>PVJN01011964.1:6615-52712 GCA_004026805.1 Lasiurus borealis
CACTTAATTTTTAGATTCACTTGTTGATAGATATGTATTTGTTGTTCATAATTTTTTGGCTTTTACCTTTTTCTTCTTCCTCTTCTAAAAGAGTACCTTTCAGCATTTCATATAATACTGGTTTGGAGTTGATGAACTCCTTTAGCTTTTTCTTATCTGTGAAGCTCTTTATCTGCCCTTCAGTTCTGAATGATAGCTTGGCTGGATAGAGTGTTCTTGGTTGTAGGTTCTTGCTATTCATCACTTTGAATATTTCCTGCCACTCCCATCTGGTCTGCATCATTTCTGTTGAGAAATCAGCTGACAGTAATATGGGTGCTCCCTTGTAGGTAATGAACTATTTTTCTCTTGCTGCTTTTAATATTCTCTCTTTGTCTTTTGCTCTTGGTATTTTAATTATGATGTGTCTTGGTGTAGTCCTCTTTGGATTCCTTTTATATGGGGTTCTGTGTGCTTTCTGGACTTGTAAGTCTATTTTTTTTACCAGATGTGGGAAGTTTTCAGTCATTATTTCTTTAAATAGGTTTTCAGTATCTTGCTCTCTCTCTTCTTCTGGCACCCCCACAATTCTGATGTTGGTATGCTTGAAGCTGTCCCAGAGGCTCCTTACATTACCTTCACATTTTTCGATTCTTTTCTCTTCTTGCTTTTCCAGTTGAGTGTTTTTTGCTTCTTTATATTTCAAATTTTTGACTTGATTCTTGCCTTTCTCTAGTCTGCTGTTAGGACTCTGTATAGTATTTTTTATTTCAGTCAGTGTATGTTTAATTTCTAGTTGGTTCTTTTTCATCTCTAGTTGGACTTTTTCCATCTCTAGTTGGTCCTTTTCCATCTCTATTTGGATCTTTTGCATCTCTAGTTGGTCCTTTTTCATCTCCTCTTGGCTCTCGCCAACTTTATCCAACTTTTCTAGGATATTCTTGAAAAACCTTATAAGCGTGCTTTTGAACTCTATATCCAGTCGTTTATTTTCCTCCATTTCTTTTGTTTGTGATCCCTTCCCTTGACTCGGCATTTTCACTATGCCGGGAGAACTTCTGTGTTGGATTCAGCCTTATGATACCAGACTTGCAAAACCGCAGAAGCCTCTCTGTTGAGCTTGGGATGGGTGGAGTCTCAGGGCTTAAGGGACTGTCTTGCCTTCCAGTCGGCCCCACCTGCCACAGCCCCTGAGTCTCAGGTGACTGGGTAATCACTGGAGTGGTCCTTGTGTGCGCACACAGTGCCTCTAACCGCTGCCTTTCCAGCTCCCCTGCGCTCCAGGACCACATGAGTCTAGGTCCCCAGGGTTTCACCTGAAACTGGGGCTTACTGGAGTCAGAAGTGACACAGTTGGGAGGATCTGTCTCCTGCCCACTCTCGAAAGCCAGCAGCACACTCAGCAGTCTGTCCTCTGGGCAGTGCCGTGCGTGCCACCAGACCTCTGATCTTTTGCGACTCCCCTAAATTTCCTTGTACCTCTCCCTTTTCACAGTCCAAACTCCCCCCATATGAGTTTCAGCTGGATCTGGGGTTTAGTGTCTTAGGATAAGGGGTTCAATGTCTTTGAGGGTCTCCGTTTCCCTCCTGCCAGAGAAAACCAACCAGATATTCCGGCACCTGCTCTCTCCACGCACGTGTCTCTGTACCTCAGCTTTTTGCAGCTCCTCTGGGTCTCAGTGAGCCCCTCTCTTTCCCTCTAGTGGTAGAATTTCCACTCAGCCAGCTTTCCTGTGGTTCTGGATGATGTCCGTTCTGTCTTTTAGTTGTAGTTTTGAAATTGTTGTGCGAGGCAGCAGTGTAGGTGTTTACCTATGCCGCCATCTTGGATTCCTCTCTCAGGAATGAATAGTTTTGAAGATCACATTTTTCCATGTCAGTATCATCATCTCATAAGAATAAATCAGCGGTCTGTAGGGACATATGTATGGCCCTGAAGGAGAATAGGAAGATCTCTGAGACTTGTCCCCTACCATTTCCCATGCTGCCACTCCATCACCCCACTGCAGTGAATAAGCACTAAACAGTTCACAGTATACTTCATCATTAGAGTCACTAATTCTATTTACCTCAGGGTTCATCAGGGTGACATAAATAAAGAAAAATGATCAGATGAGATATAATGGGACAGTGCATAGGTGTAAGATGAATAATGCCAAAGTATACCTGTACTACCTAAAAACATTTTTATTTTAAAAAATTAATAGAGTTCTAGTTAAAAATAATAAAATATATATAAGTGTTTCTGAATTATATCTGTTAAAAGGTGTACAAAGGTGAAACTAAACAATATGTTTAAATTTTTTTTTAAATCCTCACATGAGCCTATTTTTTTCATTGCTTTTCAGAGAGAATGAAAGGGAGAGAGGAAGGAGGAAGGGAGAGAGAGAGAGAGAGAGAGAGAGAGAGAGAGAGAGAGAGAAAGAGAGAGAGAGAAAGAGAGAGAGAGAAATATCACTGTGTGAGAGACATAGTGACTGGTTGCCTCCCACATATGCCCTGATCAGGGGCCAGGAGTGAACTCACAACCTAGATAGGTGCCCTTGACTGTGAATAAAACCCTTGACCCTTTTGTGTGTGGGCTGGCAATCTAACCATTTAGCAGCACTGGCCAGGGCAGCAATATGTCTTTGTATCCCTAGGATTTAGTACAGAATCAAAATATTGAGTTTTGTGATGGCTATTCGTTTAATTGAATTGAAGGATTGCTCTTAGAAGAACTGTGATTAAAGAGGACATTCAAGGTCCAATCTTAAGCCCTCCCAACCTCTCAGAAGCCAGATAGGGAGAATGGGAAGGTTTAGTGAGGCAATCAGACCAAGTGAGTACATGGGCATGGGTATGGACTAAGATGTAAGAAAAAACATTCACATACATAGATATATCTGTCATGGTAGACACATGTGTAACTTTAAACAAGTAAGAGGAAAGAAGGTGAGATAAGTAAAATGCTATCTAATAAAGAGGAAATATGCAAATTGACTATCACACCATCACAAAGATGGAAGCACCCACAGCTGAGGCTGAATTCCTGTAATGAGCCTTAAGGAGCGATTAGCAGGAACCTGAGGCTGTGTGGTTCTGGGCCTATGGGGCTCAACAGGGGACCTCAGGCCATGCCCCCACCCCAGCATCAGGCTGGGGACCTCAGACTACATTCCCTGCCACATTGCTGGGCTGGGGGACCTCAAGCTGCACTCCCTGCCTGGCAAGGCATTATAGGGGACCTCAGGTCATGACCCCTGCCTGGCAGGGCTTGAAGGGGAGCCTCAAGGTACATGCACTGCCCTGGCACCTGGAGACCTGAGGCTGCGCCTCTCATCTGATGGGGCCTAACTGGGGAACTGAGGCTGTACCCCCAACCCTGAGGGCTTGATGAGGGACCCGAGGCTGTGCCCCCCACCTGGTGCTGGACCAGGGGACCTGAGGCTACACTCCCAGCCTGCCGGGGCTTGACAGGGGTAGGGCAGGATGGGTCTGGATCTCACCCAATGGGGGTGGGACTGGGTGGGTATGGGTATTGTACAATATTGAGGCACTGCGGGTAGGTGGGGACTTAACCCTAGGTCCTGTGGTGCGCCCCAGATTCTGACAGGAGGAATGTTTTCATATACATTTTACTAATTTTCTTTCATCTCTGACACTTCTATTATAGAGAAAAGGCAAATAGCAATATTAAATTATTTCCTCTAATTAATCCCCTTTTAATGTGCATGAATTTTGTGCACTGGGCCACTAGTTTCATATAACAGTCAATGGGTATTGCTAGACGTTTACCTTAAAATACATGGCCTACCTAGTAATGTATCACTTTTTACTTGAATAATCACCTTTTAGAAGGTGGGGTAGGGTGCTCCTTGAATCTAGTCTGGAGCAACAGGAGATGATCTTATCAACATATGATATATAACATAGATAACAGCATAAAAGAGAGGTATGGGTGGGAGAGACTTCAGGAAAACTAAAGCTTCAGATAAAAATCCTCCTAGAGAGTAATGCACATTATGCCCAGTCGCTTGATATATTTACCCTATAGGAAATGAAGATCACTAAAAGAGTTTAATATAGAGTTGCATGGCTATATATATTTTAGATTAATCCCTTCAGTAGCTCTGAGGGGTGTGAAATCTATAACCATAGTCTCAATGCAGGGACATCAATTAGGGGACTGTTGCAATAACTCAAATGAAGATGATGAAAGTCTAGATCACTGCAAGGTTTAGTAAAGATGAAAAACTAGGAATCAACTCAAAAACTGCTTATGAAGTCAAATATACAGTGCATAGTGATTTGATTAACCATGGAATATGAAAAAAGTAAAAATCAGATATATATTATGGTGACTGGGCAGAGGAAAATGAGATGATCTGGGTTAAAGCACAGAAGAAACATGAGATTTAGAAGGAAGATGCCAACAAAACATCTTTTGGTGAAAAAATAAAAATGAGATATGAAGCATCAATTAAAAAATGAAGAAGATATAATTCCTATAGCTTGAAGATCATGTGTCTGTAAGTTAAAAACCCATGTTTCAATGACAGAGTACAAATTAGATCTATTATTCTTGAGTTATTCAGAGAAACATGAAACAAAGGAGCCCAACAAACCACTTGCCCTAACTCAAGGTAGTTCTTAAACTAAAAATATAAGCAATTTGTTTTTCACTGAGGATTTTGATGATTATTAGGGATGTGACAGCAAAATCTCAAGCAAATACAATGCTATGTTCTCCTTTTCAGTAAGTGTCAGGTCTTAAAACTAGTTTTGTCTATAACAGATGATATGACTGAGGTTTTTAAAGGTTGAAAGAACCCTTCTATTACTACCTGATTGTTAGCATAGCAAGAAAGCCAGTGGGTAGCCGAAAATCTAATTTGCATCTCATCACTTTTCCTAGTGATGAGCTGGTGGCCTCAGCCTTCAGGCATCCTAACAAATGAGAAGAAATGGGAGGAGGTAGCAAACCCAAGGAGGCGATAGGGGAAATAATGTGAATATTGCCTCTAGGAACCAATAACTCTAACATAATGTAACAGTTTTCCAATCTCATTTAACTTTAAAGAGCTTGAGAATATCTTTTCTTCTAAGTAATAGGAACAGATGGGCACAGATGATCCCCATCCAAAACATTTCATGCAACAGCTTCCTTGTTCCCACATGGTTTGCACATCCTTCTACTCTTTGTTCATATATTTTATAAAATGTCTGAAAAACACACACCAAATAGTAAGACTAGCTTCAGGGAAAGGTCACTCATTCTATCCGCTTCTGATTTTATGGGTGTTATTAGTATCCTGAAGACCCTAGGGCTCATTTCCTGTGTTCTTCAGAATAAACAAGTGTTCCATTGTTCTACTTCTGAGGTTATGCTTGGATAATTTTGTGATATTTTTTCTCCATTTATTTTAATTCAAGCCTGCAAACTCAACCAACCAATTATGTTTAAATAAACATCCTATTTTCCTTATTAACAGTACAAGGCACTTCAAATTTTATTGTTCGAACCAATTGTAACATTTTATCAATTCTTGGAAATTAATTTTTGTGACTTTTAATATTTTCTCCAAAAAATTATCAGCCAATCTTTAAATTATTTTTTTTTACTTCCATCCATTTTAATGAGAGAATAGTGCAGTGTTTTTACAAACCCAAATGATGTTAACTCCCTTTTCTCTAGAATGTAAGCTATGTGATCCCACTGATGAGGGCATCCAGGATCTCCGATATCATATTTACAAATCTACGTTTCTTGAGAAGATTCTGCCCTCAAACACAACTTCCAACAAAACAATTCCAGTGTGACATGTCCTTAATGTAGAGAGAGTGATTTTCTACTTACTCCTTGAGCTTATAATTGCCAATTGTCACCCCAAATCCACAAATAAAATATAAATTTGATATTTTACTCCTGCATTAGTTCTGTTTTGTGTGGATCAGCTACAAAGAAACAAATAAAGGGAGGAGGAAAGAAAGAAGCCAAGAAAGAAAGGAAGGAGGGAGACAGACACGAGGCCAAGACAAAAACATCCATGTTTTTCTGAATTGTCATCGTCTTCCCTATCTATCTCATTGATCTAACTTGAGCTTGACAAGGTTTTACCCTTCTACCTTTTATTTCTACTCATGAATTAGCAAGACTTCTTTAGTCAAATGGCACAAATGCATAGAAAGATATTTTCCTATTTGCCAGGTTTTTGGCTTTTGTTACCTGTATTCTCTAATATCAAACTTGTTTAAAATATCCAGTGAACCACAGAGCATCTTTGTCAAATACTTGTACCTTTCCTTTTAGATATATGCACACCCAAAAGAAGTGCAATCTGCACAGAAATCAGGAAGTGCCCGAGAAAGATACATTGTAAGGTGACCAGTGTTGAATTTCTTCCAAAGGGTCCAGTGACATAAATGACGAAAGCTGTGCTTCCCAAGGTGGTCTGACCCATAGCAGATTTTAAAATGTTTGAGTAACCCCCCCCCCCCCCCAAAGCGTTTAAAAAGAACCGTGGGTAGCCACACATATTATGATGGATTTTAAGCTTATTTTCTCTGAAGCAAGAAAAGAACATATGCCACAAGCATGGAGGGAGAACCTAAATCCAGCGGCAGCGTCTGGAATCAGCTCTCACACAGACTGTGTGGGTTTTCTCCTCTTTGGGAACGGGGTAAAGAGAGTCAAATAAATTCTATAGAACTAACTGGACAGACTCTCATAATACTCCCTGGCATCTTTCAACATACAGTGTGTTTTGTTTGAGAGGAATTATACTTAGATGTGGCTACTTAACCATGTTCCTTCTCGAGTCTTATGGACTATTACTAATAGAAAAAATCCTGGAGATTCCTCACCAACGTGCTGTGCCAGGAATGAAACAGAGGGGATGTGCTGCAGAACTCTGCCACCCCATAGATTTTGTGCAACGGTTCTGCTGATAAATGGCTGTTTTCTGGTTATTTGGCCACCAAGCATCTAAGGATAATTAAATAAATTATATTCATTGAAAATTTTGAAGCTATAAATTACTATTGAAATTTGCAAGGGTGCATAACTTCATATTAGAGAATGGGTCTTACCCTGGGTAAAAACCATGTCTCTAACCCCCAGGGAAGAAATAGACACCAAACTCATTTTAAAAATACATGTAATATAACACTTAGCTGGATTTGTAATATAGCTTTTCACATAGATTTATGAGCCAGCAAACAGAGGAGAATAACATTTCAAATATTTTACTTTATTCAGTTGTCGCACACATTACTACAGTAGCAAACAGAGATGTAAAATGCATTATGCTTTGTGAAGCAACAACCTCAAAACAGTTTTTAAAAATTTGCACACTGACCAATATTAATGTTAACATATACATTTTAAAGACTGTGTAGCTCTCTGCCAGCTTAATATTCCCAAGCAGAGTGAGAGGGAAATACCCCGTCTGGTCCTGCCTGCCATCTGCTGCTCAGAGAAACCTCCCAGCTCACACAATTCCCTGTTTTCCTTAAAGTCATTCTTCACTAGCTTCCTTTGATTTGTAGCCCAGTATCTCACATCAGCACTTTGGATCACAATTGTTTCATCCTTTTAAAATTCCTTTCTTCTAAGCAAAAACCTATTCAGTTTCTTTTTATGATTTAAAAACTTTGACAAACTCCATGATCACCCAACTCTGAAAAAAATGTTCCTTTCTCTTCTTTTTAAAAGATATTTTATTGATTCTTTTACAGAAAGGAAGAGAGAAGGATAGAGAGTTAGAAACATAGATGAGAAAAAGACATTGATCAGCTGCCTCGTGCACAACCTCTACTGGGGATGTGCTGGCAACCTAGGTACATGCTCTTGACCGGAATGGAACCTGGGACCCTTCAGTCCACAGGATGATGCTCTATTCAGTCAGCCAAACTGGTTAGGGTGTTTCTCTTCTTTTATATCTCATTTATTGTCCAAGTACCAGATGCAGATAGCAATCCTACATTTCCTGTTGTTTCTTTCTTTTTGTTGTATATAATTAGCTTTCTCTTCTTTTATTTTTAGTCTTTCATACCATTTCATAAACTCCTTGAACAGAAGCTTGTGTCTTCAATATCCTTCAGTCCTCTATACTGTGCTGTAGAGAGTCTTGAATATATTAATTTCTGATTAAATTCCTCTTGCTTTGCTTTAAATGACAGCATACTTTTATTAACATTTTGAGCATGGTAGTTTTCTCCAGAAAAATACTACTACAAAGCTGACCAAAATATTAGCAAATATGATATTTTTAATACTATATAATTGCCTCTGTAAGGCTAGCCAAATAATGTGTCAGGTTCAGACAACAATAATTTGACATATATATTTGAAGAATTTTAAAAAATACCTGTGCCTTATCATAGAGAAATCATTTTGTAAGATGAAACTTAAAATAACACATCTAAATGGACTAAGTAAGAATAGAACTATAATATTAGAACTCACATATTAGCAGTCACACTTTTAAAGAAAAAAGTCTCCAAAAACACTAATTTGCCCAATTCTACTATAATTACAGCAAATGAGTTTAAATGTAATAATAACAAAAATTAGTAGCCAAGATATATTTGGGAAAGACAATAAAATGCACCACAACCAGATTTTAATAGTTACAGATTGGTCTTAGTGGACAAAGACAAGCAAGTGTACAACTCAACTACACGACAATTATGAGACAGCACCATATATATGGAAAATGTTTTGCTCTACTGTCTATATAGTGGCAAATATGTTTTATATTTACATATAAGTAACAAAGATAGAAACTAACTCAAATAAATATTTTGGCTAATATTGGCAATGTTAATACTTAATGTTTACTAAATTTTTAATATATCCCAAATATTTGTTTCATATTTCATGCAAAGTGTCTCATTTTACTTTCCTAAATTCTGAAAAAAAATAAGTTGCAACCTTTACAAATTGCCGGAGCCTGCCAGCAATCGAACAGTACCTGATTGAGGGGGTGAGGATAAGAAAAAGACAGACAACAAAAGATGGGGTTGGGAGGTCTGAGACTTGAGTCTGCAGCCCGGAGTTTATTTCCAGCATAGTATTTAAGCACAAACAGAGGAGGGAGTTACACAAATCAGGTATTTGCAAACACAGTCACCGACCTTCTAAGTAATCAAGATCTTGCAAGATCTTGCACATAGCATCAACATTTTTTTCAGCCAAGCTGTTTAGTTATGCCTAAACTCTGCATTCACATCTCTGTTTATTAAACTGAAGGGTGAGAAAGCAGAGAGCTATGTCTAGAATCTGCATTCAGAATTCTGTTTATTAAATTGAAGGGTGAGAAAGCAGAGAGCTATGTCCAGAGCCTGCATTTAGGTCTCTAGTACCCCCGTATGCCTGGGGCAGCTCCCCACAACAAATTATCACACTTAGACCCAAGTAGTGAAACTGGATTACATTGCAGGCTGTCTGACTAAAACACTGGGGCCCACCAATTAAGCTCTATGCAAGATGCAAAATATTTTTTTCCTTGAGTTAAAAATTAATAGTAAAGTTTATAATGTAATTCAGAGCTGAGACTGACACAGAACATCTATAACAGATAATACACTTGTAATTGTTTTTGCTGCTTAATATTTCCATGCAATTAAAATAATTCTACATTTAATTACATCTTACAAAGTAAAATGGAATGTGATAATGCACTGTTACACTTTTAAAATGAATCCTTATTGTAGTCATGATGGTTTTACTTTTGTCAAAAGTTATTTTCTCTTAGTGATTAATCTTGACCCGTTCCTAAAAAATTATGTATTAACAGCTATTTATAGACAGAGAAACAGGAAGCGTAATGTGTGGCACATTACATGTGGGTCACAAGGATAAGCACTAAATTTTAAACTTCTGAAGGAGAGAGGCACCACACGTAGGGTACATTAGTTTGATCCTGCACAAAGTCCATAGCAATTGAGTCACTCTCTCCCAATCTGGAAGAGAAATAGATAAATGTGATGTTGAGCTTCCTTACTTAAAGTATAAGGAATGTGCTTTTGAATGCAAGAAAGAAAGATACAGAGGCAAAGAAGCAATGAATAGACTGTCATACTACAGTGGGAAGGCAGTGGAGGTTGGGGAGGGGTCTGTAAGAGATCAACTGAAGGACTTGTATGCATGTATGTAAGCATAGCCAATGGATATGGGACATTGAGGGGAGGGCAGGTGAATGCATGTATTGGGGAGTGGGGGAGGTCAACAGGGAAAAAAAAGGAGACCTATTATTTGTAATACTTTAAACAATAATATATATATATATATATATATATATATATATATATATATATACACATATATATATATATATATACACACACACACACACACACATATATATATTAAATAAAATAAAAAAGAAAGATGTTGAAATCTACTCAAGTTTAATTTTATATGTATAATTGCTGTGACAATAGCAATATTACATTTTATTAGACTTCTCTTGTTCAAATGAGAGATCTTCTAAACTTTAGATCCAACAAGAGAAAATGTAGAACTAAATTTTCCCCAAGATCAAAGTAATACTTTGGTCTTACATTTGCACAATCATATTTTTCCTTGGCTGTTTCTCTTTGCATGTAGAATGGGCCAAGAAGCTTACATTTGGAAAGTGGTCCAATGTTAAATGTGTCCTTATAATAGTATTAATACTAGACAGAAATGTGTCAGCGGAACAACTATCTTCTTTTCTTTTCTTCTCCTACTCACTATGGACCTCAGGGGAGTGGGACAGAAAATGTACACACAGAATTGAGGCAGGTGTAAACAAAGCCTTGATAATAGGCCCTGGAATCCGAAGGTTACGAAGACTTCAGATGAGCCATGAGTTTCTTATTTTGTAGACACATAATTGTGGCACACATACCCAAACATTGGAGAAGAAAGTGAGAAGCTGATGTTTAAAGAATGGACGTGATAGTATGCTTTAATATTAAAAATACTCCAATAGAATGATCTTATTTGAAAATATTTTTAAATGAGTGAAAGAAATGCTGCCATACTATCTTATCTAATAAAAGTTAATATGCAAATTAACTGTCACTCCATGAGTGGTGCCCAGTCCTCTCAGCCCTTTGGAGTCCCCCAGTCCTGGGGCAAGGCAGGTGAAGCTGAGAGCAGGCAGCATGAGTGGCCTGGCAGAATCTTTCCCAGAGGCCCTCCTGACCCTTTATTAAAAAACAAAAACAAAAACAAAAAATTCACTCCCCCCAGGGTGATCTCCCCCACACACCTGCAGCCTCAGGGTCTCAGCCTTGGAAGTGCCCGTGCCTACATGGAGTGATCCCCTCCCAGAGGCAGCCTCCGGGGTCTCAGCCTCAGAACCTTGCACATCCCCAGCAAGTGATCCCCCCCCCCCCTCCACACACACACACATCTGCAGCCTCAGGGAGTCAGCCTTGGAATTTACCTTGCCTCCAGCCGAGTGATTGAAGCAGGAGGGAGAGGAGGTTGCTGGGCAATGCTGCCCAGCAAACCTCTCCCATTAGGTAGAAACCTGTGACTGGGTCAGGGAGGTAAATGGGTTTTGTTTAAAATCTTTACAAACCGCAAAGCAAATGTCTGAGGTAGGGTTCCACATCAGAAGTAACTTACAACTAATTTCTGAAGGAAAACGGGACATTGCAGTTACATTATTGGAGAGTATCCCGTGGTCTGCAGGTCGGGTTCCACAGTGGTGGTGGTGGGCGCTCCCTATCCTGGTTCCTCAGCACCTTGGGCAGGGCTTGAGCCCACCCAGGAAGGCCTTTTCCCCTACAGTCTTCACCAAGTCAGGGAGGTTTTGTAGACATGAATAAGAAGTGCCCACGTACAAGTCCTGAAGATGCCGGGGCCAGAAGAAATGACAAACAAACCGGGAAAAGAGCAAAACCAGAAACAGTACCAATCTCAACATAGACATTTTTTTTTTTCCTTCAGATGATGGTGTGTTTCCCTCTTCTTCGTCTCCTGGAAGCAAGACGGATTCAAGTACTGACAATTCTACCAATGGGAAAGTTAAGAGACAGAGAGGACAGCAAAAAAAATAAAAGGAAAAAAGAAAGGACAAAAGATGAAACATTAAGAAAAAGAAAGAGAAGGAAAAAAGGAGGAAACAACCACATGATAGCACCTTTCCAACGTCTCATGAAATTTCTGTTTTAGGAGTTTATTTTATGACACTTTTAGTTTGGGCTTATATTTTTACTCGTTTGTCAATACCCCAACAGGTACAGTGTTCAATATGTTAAAGAAAAAGCCCTATCTAATAAAGGGAATATTCAGGGAAGGCAGTTAGGGGCAACTGGGCTGACAGGGGAAGGCAGTTGGGGATGATTGGGTTGGCAGGGGAGCAGTTAGATGTCAATCAGACTGGCAGGGAATGGTTAGGGGGTGATCAGGCTGGCAGGCAGTAATTAAGGGCATTCAGGCAGGTGAGCGGTTGGGAGCCAGCAGTTCCAGATTGTGAGAGGGATGTCTGACAGGGATCTGGTCTAAACCAGCAGTTGGACATCCCCCGAGGGGTCTCAGATTAGGGAGAGTGCAGGATGAGTTGAGGGACCTTCCCCACCTTGTCCCTCAGTGCCTGAATTTTGTAAACTGAGCCTCTAGTACCTTAATATTTAGCTGAGTGGGAAGAGATTTAAATTGGAGCTGTTGGACCTTGGGCCAGTCACTTAGAGACAAGGACTAGCTTTTCCTTTCTCTAAATTGAAACAAACGAATGGAATTATCTGTGATATGTTAAACCTCTAAAATGACATAATTCTAAGAAGTACCAATGCACTTCTGAAAAATTGCTTCTGAAATAAACACCTTTGCAAAATAAAGGTCTTATAATAAATTCTAATAGGAGGCAGGAAATAATAGAGAAAATTGAGCAATGACTGGCAGAAGCAGTTATTTGAATATGAAGAACATAGTAAACATAAATAACTGAAATAAAAGTTGACTTCTTAAAAGATTAGTAATAAATCTTTTTATCAGTTTTGTAATGATAATTTCTATAATAAGAAAAATTATACCACATAATAGTATGCTAACTAAAAGATTATTCATTCAACAAATATTTATTAAACACCTACTTTGTTCCAAAGTAGGGCTAGGCCATTGTTATAGTGCTGTGAATATGGCAGTGAAAAGATAAAAATCCCTGGCCTCATGAATCTCAAATTCTAACTTTATGCAGACACATACATACATACATACATACAGGGTACACTATGACTAAGTTTCAGAGAGATACTACACCCAAAAAAGACAATTCAACAATAATATCAAAAATAAGTAAGACTGATCTGTACATTCAGATTTCCCATAATCCTTTTTAAAATACCATTTTCCCCCTTTCCAATCCTCTCCAACATCAACACTCTCCTAATTCTATGTACCCTTCACTCTTGGTTCTATAGTCCAACGTATTCTATTTCCCAGCACAAGTGAATTTTTTCTTTCTTTTTTTTTATCAACTCTTTCTTCTAGCTATTATTTTAAAATAAGGAGTATACTGTTTTCATAAGAATCACACAATATCACATATTTTTCATTCTCATGCCTCTTAATTGGATTCATCTATTGCTTGCCTGAACTTGTTAGAAGAATATTTACTTAGGAATACATTTCCTGAGTTGCTTCATATTTTAGACTGTTCCTTTGAATTTGAGTGATGAGTTAACTTGACTACCACCTTTCCTTGGGAATTTATAATTATTTATTCAAGAAGTTTTTATTTTATACTATGTGCCACAAACTGCTGCAGGTGCTGTGGGTATAACAGTGAATAAGTGAGATCTGGTCCCTGCTCTCATGGATCTTTATGTAGATCATCTACAGACACATCTCAGTTCCTTTTGGCATTAATAGTTACTGTGAAAATGTTTGAGGCAGAAGTGATTTTTCATTTTTCAAGTTTCTTGTTTTATCCAGATAGAATGCCTGCATAAGGATATTTTCACTCTTATGATATTTCAAAGTTGGGCTGAGATAAGAGTCAATATGTGCCCTTTCAATTTGCAGACACAATCATTTCTTCATTTTAGGGAAATTCACGTGTGCTGAATCAGTTAGTATTGTCCCTTCTATGTGAGTTATCTATTTCAGAGACACAATTTGTCTTATGTCAGGTTATCTCATTCATCTGTCTTATTATAGTCTTCTTATGCTTTGATCCTTTTTTCTTTCTGTTTTTACTGTGATTGTCTCAATATTTTCTTCTATCTCAGGAACTTAATGTTCAGCTAAACTTATTTTCCTCATTGAGATTTAATTTGTTCTTTAGAATGCTATCTCTCCAGATAATTTCTTGCTATATTGCTCATGCTTAACTTGACAAGCTCTGTCCAGAATCTCTAATTATTTTTACAGAGTGTGCCAGAATTGTAAAACTGTGTGATTCCATTTCTAGATTATCTAGATTATTGTTTTCTGGATGCATCAGTTTGAGGGCTAAGTATTACATTGCATTCATTGGGAGAAAACACAGAGAGCTGAACTGAGCTCTCTGATCTCTGTGGGTGAATGGGCTCTGCCCTTCTGATATTTGAGAGTTCTCTTTCCACATTCACTCCATCCTGGGAGAGGTGTGTCATATTTATAGGATGGGAAATACATTAGAATTTGTGGGACTTTCTCTTCTGGATCTCCAAAGCTACCACTTCAATGTGAAAAGCCAGTTCTCTCTCTCTTTAAA
The DNA here is from genome assembly GCA_004026805.1 of Lasiurus borealis. Lineage (NCBI taxonomy): Eukaryota > Metazoa > Chordata > Mammalia > Chiroptera > Vespertilionidae > Lasiurus > Lasiurus borealis. The sequence continues at coordinate 21,273 of PVJN01011964.1, forward strand.
AAGGCAGCCTACTTTTACATATGTGCTTTTCTCCTTTCTCTACGAAACTATTATTTATACTAATAAATGGAAGAGGAATTGAATAAGTGTAAACCTCAAGCCTGCCTTTTTACAAATCTGCAGACATACAGCGTTATATATCAAGTCATCACAACTGCCTGAGCAAGAGCAGACATGAGGTGAGGAAACGTTCAAATTTTCTGTAACTATCTCCACCCCTGAATACCATAGCTCATTGATTAACACCTTTATCCAGGTGGGAACATTGAATGATAAAAACAGAAAAACTTAAGCTAAAAATAAAAAAAAAGAGTTGGAAGTAACCTTAGATATATCTACTAAGATGAGAGAGACTTTGTAGCTGTATATGGTAACTTCACTGAGGAAGAGACTTCATTCTGAGATGAAAGTCAGTGTATCCAAAGTCAACAATAAGAGCTAAATTTGAAAGGAATCAGGATGCCCTTCTAGTGTTACACTGGCCTTTAGAGATGCCACTAGGGAGCTGGCCAAGTGTATGCCATATCATTGGAGCTATATAGAGACAGTGAAGCAGAGAGGGTCTTAGTAACCTAGAAACGGCTAGAGAGCGTGAGACACCAGGGAAACCAACTTACTGGAAAGTGGCCATGGGAGCTGTCACAACTGACAGTAAGGAAAGCTCCTGAGAGCTGCTGCATAATTCAGCAGATGCTGGAGCTGAGGGAAAAGCCAATAGCAAAATTTTAAGGAATTGTTAAAAGATGGTCTCTCCATAGAAGAATGGAACAGACTGATGAATTTCAGAGGGGCAGGAAGATACCAATCAAATAACTTATATGCATACAAGAGGGGGTGGGGCTGGCAAGCAGGCAGCACCAAGCTGACCAAGGTGCATGCCATCAGGCAGAGGGAAGGAACAGTGATGTGGGGGTGGGGGGACGGGTGAGGGGGTCAGTGACCAGCAGTGGCGGAAGGGTGATGGGAGGGCCGCACCATCTCCTGATCTCCTGTTCGGTCGCTTCCTGCTGAGGAAGGCCGGGTGGCAGTGGCAGGGTGATAGGGCCAGCAATGTCCCCTGAGTACCTGGCAGCAGCAGCATAACACCAGGGTGATGGGAGCCGTGCCATCCTCTGACTGGTGGCCCCATCAAATAACTTATATGCATACAAGAGGCCTGGTGCACAAAAATTCATGCAGTGGGGATAGGGGCAGGGGGACCTCAGCCTGGCCTGCGCCCTTTCACAGTCCAGGAGTCCTCAGGGAATGTCCTACTGATGGCTTAGGCCTGCTCCTGGCAGGGAGTGGGTCTAAGCCACAGTCTGGCCTTTCTTTGTGGGAGGCAACTGGGCCACCAATCAGAGGATGGCGCCGCTCCCATCACCCTGGTGTTATGCTGCTGCTGCCAGGCAATCAGGGGACATTGCTGACCCTATCACCCTGCCACTGCCACCGGCCCTTCCTCAGCAGGAAGCAACCCGAACAGGAGATCAGGAGATGGTGCCGGCCCGCCCATCACCCTTCCGCCACTGCTGGTCACTGACCCCCTTACCCGTTCCCCCACCCCCGCATCACTGTTCCTTCCCTCTGCCTGATGGCATGCACCTTGGTCAGCTTGGTGCTGCCTGCTTGCCAGCCCCACCCCCACCGACTGGTTGTTCTGCTGTTTGGTCGATTTGCATATTACAATTTTTATTATGTAGGATATGCATAACCTATGGACACAGACAATGAGGAAGGCCTGAGAAGGGGGAAAGAAAGAGAAGTGGCAGTGGGGAAAAAAAAGAGGATATCTGTAATACTTTTAACAATAAAGATAAATTTTAAAAAGAGAAAGACAAAAGTAAAGTTGACTTGATAGATCTTGATCAGTTGAATCAAACCCATAAATACAGAAATACATTAATGAAAACTAAAAATTATGATACCAATCATATCAGAGGTAAACTGGTTTTCACTAAGGGCATATTGAGGTGAATTAAAAGAGCATTGGCCCGACATCTTTAGGATTTGGTCTCTAGGCTTGGTTTTGTTCATTAACTTACATGAGTTATTAGGTACATGGGTCTCAATTTCTGCAATTATACATTGAGGAAGTTGGAGGGGTGACCATCAAGGCTGCTTGAACCCCTAACTTTCTCCGTTGTTAAGCACTCTTGAATTCTTAATATATTTATTCATTTTTCTTTAGAGAAGTTCTCCAACATTTTGCTAAAACAATAAACTGTCAATTAAAAAAAAAGTCTCCTCTCGCTCTGTCTTTCTCTCTTACACACACACACACACAGAGAGAGACACACACACACTCTAAACATCATCCAGGAATGGACAAAGACATAACATCAGGAGAGAGAGTACAAATCATTGATTTTTGCAAAATACCCCTTACTCTGGAGAGAAAATGTTTTTCCCCAAGAAATTTAATGGATTTCCAAGTTTTACAACTCTGGGTATGGTGTCAACCCAATTACAGAGATTTTGATTTTGAACTCATCCATCATATCTAAACATGAACTAGGAAAATAAAACTTTAAAATAAAGAGTGTAATTAAATAAACCTGCAGGCTGTCCTGGAGTCTGTCTCTGTGAAAATTAGAGTTGGACTTTGGAAGGTATTGCATATCAGTGTCCTCAGTTTTTAAAACAGGATGTTAACCCTGCCTCCTGTACATCTGGAATTTAAATTGCATGGATACTACCATCATCAAGAGGATAGAAGGGATGCCCTTCAGGCATCGGTCCCAGGACTCACTGTAAATAGACTGTGACGCAGCACTTGCCCAAGGCTGATTTGAGGGTGCTGACATAGCACAGGCATCCTCTAAGAATATGTGAAATCTTTACTTCTCAAGTTCCTCCAAACTCTGTCCCTCTGTGAAGGCAAATGTCAGGTTTTTGAAGGGAAAAGATCTGGATCACATTATCTTAATTCCCCAAAGGAAGAATTTTAATGAGCTAAGATTTCAATGATATGTTCTCCATTTTGCTCAGTCATAATTTAAAGAAAAACTCCAATATGGAAAATGTGACCTTCCATTCTATAAGGCTGTATTAAGGACTCAAGATAACTTCAGTTAAAACATTCACAATCCATTTTTCTAGAAGTTGAGGAAAATAAAATATTTGTTTCTTTACATCAGGTTCTGTAATGTTGTGTAAGGACATGGGCAGGCACCTGGTAGACATGGTTCAAATTCCAGCTATTCCACTTACTGTTTGTGTGATAGTAAACAGATTGCCCCATAGGCGGAATCAGGATAATCATAGTATTGGCCTCATAGAATTAGGATTAAGTAAATTATTATATGTAGAGAGATTGAAAAAGGGCAAGGAAGTGAGCTATTACAAAAGGGCAAGGAAAACATGACAATTACTTCCCTTTGGTAAGCAGTAACAGAGACAGAGAGAAGCAAATTGAGGGAGAATTAGGAGGTAGTATTGACAAGTCTTGGTACAGAAGAAGGATTTCTAACATTACATCTAGATTTAGTGGTTATACAACTGGAGGAGAAATTATGTCATTCCTGAAAACAGAGCACATGGAATCCTGACTTTATTTTGGATATAGTATTGAGTTTAGGTGTTTTTGAAATACCTGGTTGGTAGTTTGATATTCAGATCAGGAAAATAACAAAGCAGTTTGCACTGGCTATGTGGAAATTTTCAGTTCCATATGAGGATTGGAGGATAGGGAAATAGTTTAAAATGAAACTATTGAGACCTGAGTAACTGCAAAGGGCATTACAACATTATTACACTAAGACACTACTATTAATTCATATATTAATACAAACTAATACATCTACCTCATATTTAAATCAATCTTAAAAACCCACAATAAGAAGTAGAGATAATGGACATAGGTAACCACTCCCAACTGATAGAAGTAAGACAAAATGTTCAAAACATGATATAAAATAGGTTAATATTAGTGTATTTTAATCATTATATACAATATTGGGAAATTAAGTACAATTAATTAACTGTGACAATATTAAGGATTGCATTACTGACATTCTTCCTTATGCAAAGTGACCTCACAATTTGGTTAGTTTGTAATAAAAGAAGAATTATCTGGCTACTCACAATGGCTTTACTTGGTTTATTATTTCCATATATAAAATTTTAAAAGGCATTCTGACATTTTTAACACTTTCTTCAAGCTTATTTGCACACATATCTTAAATAAACTTTAATATGTTAACAACTATAACATTAATGCATGTAAGTCCTTAGGGGAAAAAGATACTACATTGAATAAATATCCTAGGCAAAATAGCTATATTATCTACATATATAAAGAGACAATATGCTAATTGGTCCTAACAGTGTCCCAGTCACAACCCATCAACAGGCAGGAGCTGATGGGCAGGGACGGGGGTGGGGACTTCAGAGGCATGCACAGGCCTGCCCAGTGCTAACTAACATGACCACTCCTGACAGAAGCATGCGCAGGCTGGAGCTTCTGGGTGGGAACAGGGGTGGGGACTTGCTTCACTAAGACTTGAGGTGCCACCCAGACCAGAGGGGGCATCGGCCGAGGGTTCTCAGCACTCCTGCACTGGGCTCTGAAAGCCTGGAGAGGAAGAGAGAGCACATAGGCAATTAGGAGGGTTAGGCCAGAAGGGGAGAGAGTTAGGGACAGCAGGCAGGCAGGCAGGCAGGTGAGCGCTTAGGAGCCAGTGGAAATCATCAATTCTATATGAGGATTAGAGGAGAGGGAAATAGTTGGATTGCAAGAAGGATCACAGATTGGAGAGGGTGCAGGCCAGATTGAGGGACCCTCCCACCCACATGCACAAAGTTCATGTACCAGGTCACTAGTAGTCTATAAAATATTGTGAAAGTTAAAAATGAATGAGGTGGTTAGTACTCTTTACTATGTGATACAGTTTGGCCATTTGTAAAAATGAATTTATCTTGTAGGATTATTCTGAGGATTAAATAAATGAATGTAATTAAAGATCTTAAAAATAGTGCCTGGCACATGAAAGAGATTAATATACGTTAGCATAAAAAGTATATAATGGAAGATTGTGGTGCTTTCTTCAGCAAATGATTGCATATTTTAAGGAAATAATATATTTAAAATAAGCATTTAAGTAGAAATTACTTTTAGAAAGAAAAATAATAAAGAAAAAGATTGGTTCCAATTCATCAGTAGTTGAAGGTAACATTAAATTTTTCTGAAAATAAAAATATTAAGTAAAAAGCAAATTTTCATAAGGAATTTACATAAAACTTAAAATATGTTGGACAAGTGAATGCAATGAATGATTATTAATGCAATAATTGGGGAAGAAAACTAACTATAATAGACCAGCTGTCATAATAGGTGTAGCTCATACCTAACATATATACATGTAGATAGATAGGTAGGTATATAGGAAGATAGATAGATAGATAGATAGATAGATAGATAGATAGATAGGTAGATAGATAAAAGATAGCGATACAGGTATAGTTATTTCACCAAGAATAATAAACTATTTTAATAGGGATAATTGGAAAAATTATAACATTAATTATACAAAAACGGCCAATGAAAGTAAGAGCTGGTTCTTTGAAAAAACAAACACAATTGACAAATCTTTAGTTAGACTTACCAAGCAAAAAAAGAGGACTCAAATAAATAAAATTGTAAGTGAAAGAGGAGACACTACAACCAATACTGTGCACATACAAAGGATCATAAAAGATTCCTATGAACAAATATACACCAACAAGTTGGATAACCTAGAATAAATGGATATATTTTTATTATTACACAACCTACAAAATCATGAAGATGAATTATAAAGAAATAGAAAAATCTGAACTGAAAAATTACTAGTAAGGAGATTGACTGAGTAGTCAAACAAACAAAATTCCTGGCCCAACTTCTCTGATACTCAGTTCTGAAAGTTCGAATGGCTTCTCTAAAACCAGGCAAAAGGACAAGAATATTTCTATATCATTGAATGGAATTCTTGGTTGATGGGTAAGACATCTACCAACTGTTAGATATGGTCAAGTAGCTAACCAAAGTGTTTGCACTGTCATTCCTTCCAGAAGTGTATAAGAGTTCCTATGCTATCTACAGCTTTGCAAATTCAGAAAATGTTTAAGACTAAGTTTTACAAATGCAATGGATATATAACAGTATTGCATTTTTTAAAATTTGAAGATTTTAAATAATAGCTATGTCAAACATGTTTTCATCTGTTTATTGACCATTCTGATCTCCTCTTCTGTGAATCACCCATACATACCCTTTGCACATTTATCTCTTACATGGATTAGCTATCTTTCTCTGTAAAGGGCCAAAATAGTATTTTGGGACATGGGGGGCAGCATGCAATCATCCTCAACTTATTCACTATTCTTACCAAAAGGCTAGTCTTAGCTCATGGGCTGCGCACAAGGAGGAAGCGAGCTGGATTTGGGTCAGAGCATGTAGTTTGCTAACCCTTTATCTATTGGGTGGTTTATATCTTATTGAATTTTAGGATATCTTTAAATAATCTGGGTTCAAATCCTTCATCAGGTATATAGATTGCAAATATTTTATAACTTAATATCTCTCTCACTAATACCTTAGTATTCTAATTTATCATCTTGGATTACATTTTTTAAAAAAATATATTTTATTGATTTTTCACAGAGAAGAAGGGAAAGGGATAGAAACATCTATGAGAGAGAGACATCGATCAGCCGCCTCTTGCACGCCCCCTACTGGAGATGTGTCCGCAACCAATGTACATACCCTTGACCAGAATCGAACCTGGGACCCCTCAGTCCCCAGGCCAACGCTCTATCCACTGAGCCAAACCAGTTTCGGCTTGGATTACATTTTTAAATGACTTTGACAAGTTTATATATTTTGAGAGTCTGTTCTTACATTTATCTGACTTCAAGTTTTTAAAATTTAAGTTTTAAAATATTTATTGTTATCATTATGGAGTCACCACCAAATCGCCTCAAGATTTATTTTAATATTTCTATAGAAACACCAGCTATTTTTTAGCTTAGAGGTATCTTAAGTGACTTTCAACTTTTCTGGAACTATGTTCTCCAAGCAACCTTTCTAAAAGCTTATAAATATATTTGTGATCCAGTGTGAGTATATTATTCCATAAATTAAAAACTGTAGTCTGATTTTTATTGTGATTTATATTTATTTTGATTACCAGTATATTTTATTTTTTTCATCATAAAGACAATAAAATACAACTCATAGTTGTGAGGAATAAGTGTGTTAATGTCAAGCATTAAAAACAAAACAAAACACTGACAGATGTCAAATTTTAAATATTTGTGAGCCCTCCCTCTAAATATCATAAAGGAATCATGATTTAAAATTATTGTTTTAACTAAATTATAAAATTCCTAGGAGAGCTTTTGATGAATATGATATTATCCTTAAATTTGTTGTAGAGTTAAATATTATTACTAATAGTTGTATAATATTAGTGAATAGAAGCATCATTAGATTTACTTTTTAAAATGTAATTTGCAAAATATAGATGCATTGAGCTCATGTGAAAACTACTATGTATCAATTTGAATAACTTTGATTGCTATTTTTATTTCAGAGGCAAGTATGCTCTAAAAGTTTAATAGGCCTCAAACAAAATGCTATATAACTAATTTTTCAGCTATACAAAAAAATATGGGTAGACAGAGGAAGGGCAGTGGGATTGGTGAAGCGATTAGTTTGTATTCGTATAGAAATTACACATAACAACACAATTAATTTCATTACTTACTCAATGCCTTCACCCTGGCAACAAAGACAAGATCCAGCTGCCAGGACCTTCTATCTACACATCTTAAGCCACATATTGGCTTCTTAGGTCTTCTCTTTCATAAGCTTTAATCGAAATATATTTCCACCTCCAAGTCTTCTAAACTAATATTTATTGTATTAAAAATTGTTATTTGAGCCCTAACCGGTTTGGATAGATTGTGGGCCAGCAAACTGAAGGGTCCCAGGTTTGATTCCAGTCAAGGGCATGTACCTCGGTTGTGGGCACATCCCCAGTAGGAGGTATGCAGGATGCAGCTGATTGATGTTTTTCTCTCATCAATGATTCTAACTCTCTATCCCTCTCCCTTCCTCTCTGTAAAAAAACAATAAAATATATATTTTTAAAAAATTGTTATTTAAGATATTGTATGAAAGGGACGATATGTAAATATAAAGGGCCCAAGGCCTATATCCTCTTTGGAATTATCCTGCATCAGTCTCTGCAGAAATGAGGTGTCAAAGTAGAGATCTGAATCACACATGAGCCTGGATTCAGGTTGAATACAATGGTGGATAGTGAAAGATGGGTGTGTTAAAGGCTGGACAATGAGAAAGAATAGATGTCAAAAGAAAGTTTAAAGACTAATAATATCTCATCATGTATCAGAGCCAGCTTTGCCAACATTTTTTTTCTAAGCTAATGACAAAACTTTTCAATTTTATAATAACACTAAAAGCCTAAAAGCTAAGTATTCACTATGTATTGAGGCATAAAATGCTTTCATTCATTCACAGACCAGCTTTTTTTTCTTTTTGATAAGCTTATGTTATACATTTTTTCTTATAAGCCAAACCAAATTGGTTTGGCTTAGTGGCTAGAGAATCAGCCCATGGACTGAAGGGTCTAGAGTTTGATTCTGGCCAAGGGCACATACCTCCATTGTAGGCTTAATAGTTGGCTCTGTTGGGACGGGAGGCAACCAATCAATGTGTCTCACATCGATGTTTCTTTCTCTCTCTCTCCCTTCCACTCTCTCTCTAAAAAAAAAACAATGGGAAAATATCCTCAGGTGAGGATTTAAAAAAAGAGAGAGAAAGAAAGAAGGAGAAGGAGGGGGCAGGGGAACGGAGGGGGAAGGGGTGGAGAAGGAGGAGGAGGGGAAGAAGAAGAAGGCGGCATTACTGTAGTTCATGTTGTAAAACTTTAGGAGGTAATCATTTTTCCTGTGTTTCCCCTCCTATGCCAGATTTAACAAGTGGTATTAAAGGTTTTCCAAAAAGTAGGTCTTATTCCCATTGAACAAAATTTCCAAACATTTTAATAATTGCTAAGTAAAAGTCATTTTGCATGTCACATGACTGTAGTTTACTAAATCTAAGCAATCTATAATTTAATGCTTTTTAAAAATAACTTTTATTCTTCTTTAAAGAATAATAAGTAATCATTAGATACTTTTAGAAATTTTCTGTATGGAAGAATAAAATTTCCTATTTGATGTTTCCCATAAAATACAGTGGTAATATAAGTCAAATAAAGGAGACTAAGATATTTAAAAACAAAATTGAGTAGAATTTGAGTATGACACTGTAATATATTAAAATTAGCCTGACAGCAAAAATTCAGCCAATATAAACAGAAAACATTTAGGAACTTCAAAAATATGATTGTTGTTTCTCATTCATTGATTTAAAAATGTTTTATTCAGATACATTAAGGCATGGTAATAAACTAGATTAATGACATTTAAAAATAACTTAATAAAATCATATGAAGGGGGAGCAGTTTTTTTCTGTATACAGGATGCACAGGAGTAAGAATTGATGCAAATAGAGAAGAACAACCAATATACTAATGTAGGGGTTGAAAATAATTTACAAAATTAATTTAATAAAATGTCTAGAACAGTAACTAACAATTATTAACAAAACATTGAAGCTGTCTATATTTGCATTTAACAACACATTTAAGCCAAAGTGGAATTAATATAAATTAGTATGCAGTGAACTGATATGACATGATACAATAAAAACTAATGACGACACTTAAGACCTAAGTTATGACAACATCTCCATATGCTTTCTAAATACCTTTTAACTTTAACTTCTCAGTTGTGTTGAAGCAGCACATCGTAGCCTAATTGTCAACTGGAATATCCAGAATATTTCATAAAGTAGAATATTACATTTCCCACCACAGCAGATAAAATAATTTAATATTTAACAAAAGGCCCATGGTTACTAACTTCAAATTCTAGTTGTTATTTTTTAATTTCTAGTACTAACTGTAGTCCTTGAAGCTATCTACAGTTGACGTTCGAATTGCCATGCTGTTTCTAAAAGGAACAATAGTTTTATCCTGAAGGTTCTACTGTAATTCACCCCTATAATTTACTCAATGTGAAAAATTTTCATCATAAAAAATCTACTATTTATATATGTTAGATTAATTCTACTACATTTTGTAGGACAAGCACAGATTTTTATAAGGGACAAGCTGGCTTTCAACATCGGACTGTACACAGTGACCCTGGGAATATTATGTGCATTCTTTGAGCCTCAGGTCCTGAACTAGAAAATGAGAACATCATCACAGCTGTCAAAGGGAGCGTCAAGGTTAAAAAGAGCTAGTGCATGCTCTCAGTCTCAGGGTGGGCATAGTGTCGTTCACTAGGTGTTCATGTGTTTTTTCATTCCTTTTTCTCATTCCTGATAAATTTTGGCTAATTGGAGATTAGTGAAAAATATAGAAGTTACTGGAATAAATCAGCTCCATTAAAATCTCATTATATTGCAGGCAATAGTTATACATTTCCAAAGTAACATTCAATAAGATGAAAAGATTGGTTTTAAAAATGTATTTACATATTATAATTCATATGCAGGAAAAGATTCTTTAGAATAACAATAACAGAACAAATAAACTACATCTGTGTGTATAGTTTAATCTTGTAAAAATGAAGAAAAATATCCAATTTTATTAAATGTTTAATATTCATGGACAGCTAACAGAAACAAAGCTACTTTATCAACATAAAAAATATCAACATAAGAAAATATCAAAATAGAATATCTGAAGGAAAGAGCCGTTTTTTTAATGGGTCTGTAATAATTAGAAGTTCCCATTATTTGTCCATGAAACTGCCTAATAAAGGTGCTACTTCACACAGGATAGAAGAACTTGACACATAAATTTTAACTTTTCAAACCACCCACTACTTTTCACCTTCTTACAGCTTCACTCAGACAAGCTCACATATACATACATTAATATTAAAAACACACATGCTTTAAAGCAGAAAATCATTTTCTACAACAAAAGCAGGTCAACATATTTATACCCAATGTTCCATCAGAGAAATGGATTTTCCTCAGAGCTGCTAATTAACATACACTATTATGTTCAATATTTCAAAAGATGTGTTTCTAGAAGGATCTGTTTGATCATGTGCAAGAATTCTAAGGCATTATTAGTAGTTGTTGCACAGGATAAGTGCTGTCCTTGTGATGATATACTCTTGATACACTTTACAAGTCTTTAGTCTTCAAATGCCACCAGCCAGACAGAGGGAGACATCCATAGTCTACAGGTGGTTGGCTCAAAGTAAAAAACTTGGTTTAATAAAATGTTCATGGAATAGCACCAGAGAAAGTCTTTCAGAGACAAAACCTTTTTCCAACATCGCATTTTTTTCTTAAAGTGAATCCCAGGAAGAAAAAAAAAAGAGAGAGAGAGAGAGAGAGATCTTTCAATTCTTACAAGGCCTACTTCCTCTTCTTTTTTTTTTTAATACAACATTAACCATGACAACATCAACAATAACAACTACAACTATGACAGATCAACAACAAAAGAAAGACAATAGCAGCAGTGGTAATTTGAGTATAAACCATCCAGATAGTCATTTCATTTAGAAAATCCTGTTCACACCAGTTGGGAGTTTTTTGTGTTTTTTTTTTCCCTTCGTAGAGTTCATAAGACAGCACATGGCTTCTTGGATTTGGTGTGAAAAGGAAATACTTTCGCTGAAACAACTGAATCTACCAATCAACTGGGCACTTTTCAGCACTTCAATAAATGTCTAGATTTTAATTGCTATAATAGAAACTACTGACATTTTAAAGTTGTCAAAATATCAGTAAAATAACGTGGTCTCAAGATGATCTATGTTTCAAAGAGGTTAATCTGGCCTGCAAATGAAAATAATGAAGCTGAAATATTCCAGTTTCCAAACATTGGACACACCTACATTTAAATTACAAACCACCCTCTTAAGACTCCTATTTCACAACATTTTACAAGGATCTGGTTTACACTGTGTCTAAGATACAAAGGCAAAGCAATTATCTGAAGAAACAAAAAGAGGGTTTTCCAGTTTATGACCTGCAAGATCCTTTTATTTCTCCCAGATCTTGGAAAACTGTCAAAAAGAACACTCTGCAGGACCACAGACCCTGAACCTCACTGTCTGACTTATGAGGCATCTGTGTCAAGCTGTGAACAAAAGCTCGTGGAGTCTTCCTTAAAGTACATCATGTCCTTCCACTGGCTTTATTTATGCCATCAGCATGGAGTTCAAATATCCTGGCAATGCTGATCAAGGTTCGCTGCAAACTTTTCGTTCAGTACAGAGATAATTCTGGTCATACAGTTTTTTTCTGTTCAGTTTTATTATATAAAACATTTGTGCTAATATCTTCATTTTAAAAAAACAAACAAACTATGTCTTCTCTCCGTTATGCACATTCCTTTCTTTTCTGAAGGAGGTTTGGTATTGGTTATTTGGTATGTGTGGTATCTTGATATCTAATGCTTTTGTATCTTATATGAAATCCTTTCTTGTTGATTGTGTCATCAGTATGAAAATGAATCCAAACCGCATCCCCATTTGAATAGATCTCTTCTGGTGGCTGAAGAAAACAAACAAACAAACAACAGAATGAGTCACTTTTTCTTTAATGGAATTCATGTTTTTTTTTTTTTAATCCTCCTAACACCTTGAAAAGTGGATAAGAGCGATTTCTTCATTTTACAGATGAGAAAACTTGAGTTTCAGAGAAGCAAATGACATGCTCAAGTTCACACAGCTAATGTAGCTGGGCTTTGAGCATACTTAAGTCTGTTTCCAAATTCTGTATCTTGGTGTTTTGTACCCAAATTTTTAAGCCAAGTTCCTTTGATTTACAAATAAATAACGTGAGGCTCAGAGAAGGTGAAGAGACATTAGTAAATTTGTTTCAGGAGCTGCTCTGAGATAGTCACTTCCAGAATCCAAACTTTGCATTCCTTCTTGTTTTAATAATTGAAGTCCAAGAAGGTTTTTGTTTTCATTTCAGTTGCTATTTGGACAGGAGTTTAATAGTATCAATTAAGCAATAGCTACCAATAGACACTAAAAAAATTGGGGATAATGCCATCACAACAATATATATACTCAGATATTGAGTATGTGGATTTGATATTGATGCAGAGGATTCTGGGAAAGAAAGCATTGAGGCTTTCCTGTTTTTTTTTTTGTTTTTTTTTAATTTCTCATTGTGACATGCTCTGGCCTGTACCTGCAATGTGTCCTGTGCAGACAGCCTGCAGTTGCATAACATCTAACTGATCCGCTCGCCTGTGGCGGACCATCCACTCCCACCAAACACATTTGTTGAAAAGAGAATGTCAATCTAAATGGTGAGCATATTCGTTTTTCTTGTATGCTTTAATTTAGGAAGATGACAACATTGTCGAATGTGTGTGTTTAAGTATATTCCATTTGTACTTATTAAAAAGTTTAATATCTATTGCACTATAAAGCCAAGAATATAAAAGTCAGAATGTGGACGGTAACGAGAAATTATAACTACTGAATTCATCTGTCTCTTTTGATATTATCAAGCAAACCAGAAGTGGTAAGAAGTGGTAAGATGTGTTATAATGTGTTAAAACAATGATAATAAATCACTTTTTTTTTTTTGTAAAAACACGGCTGTTCTGTATGTTACATATGTTAATCACGAATCAATAGGCATTTTTAATCATGGCTATGGTATTCTGTTGGTACTGTACTTACCCCTGATCCACAAAATCGACCAAGTCCCATCGCTGTTGAATCGAGGCCACCAAAGAGCTCAACATAGTCATAGCCACAGTCAGCCTCTTCTTCCACTTCGAAAATCGGGAAAGATAACTCCAGTCGCGAGCCCCGCTCTGACACTAAGAGCCATTCACAGTCGACTTGCGCTGGGTAGTTGTTATCACCAAACTGCGCATGTGAGTAAAGGTCTCTGGGCTTGGAGTCTGCCCTCAGTCGACCACCGCACTCTGCCCGGGGAAAAAACATGAGACAAGTAAGCTCAATGAGTGTTAACAGGTCCAAGTTCCATTTCAATGCAGTCTAACTATTCTCTAACTTCTAAATTTAGAAGTTATTTCTATCTGCAAGTGGCAGAAGGTATATTGTAATTCAATTTTATGGAAAACAAAAAAAAGGCATAGTTTGAAAAAAAAAAGACTTAAAATATTGGAAAAAGTTCCTGTTTTTGTTTATCTGTTTCAATACATACTGAATTCCCATGAATCACTCAACCCTAAGGACATATAAGTCCCATGAGTTCCTATGGATGGCTCAACACAATAAATCTGGAATTAATTTTCCATGAAAAATAAGGAGAGAGAATTTAGTCTGCAGGATAACTTTTTAAAAGATGAACATTTGGCTATTGTGTGCAAGAGATATGATTGGCCTGAGAGACATTTCCATCAGCAGGAAATAATAGCCAGCGTGGGGCAATTGCTTATGACTGGCTTTTGAAATATGTTCAATCGTTATTTTACATGGTCCCTTTAAGATAATAAAATAGAGTAAACACATTTCCTGAAAGTATTTCTATTCATTGACCATGTCAGCAAAATATAAACAGAGTAGTTTAGCATGTCAGCAATCCCATCTTCAAATCCACTGAAAACACTTTACAAGCTGCCAGAGCGTCTTCTACAGAATTCTGGGAAATGGAAATGAAGCTCAATAAGAAAGATAAAGAAGGGAAGAGAAGCCCAGGGGTAGCCTTCATTTTAATTTGGAAAGACAAATTTGTTCATTTTCTGAAAAGGTATGAAATTCCGGGAGAGGTCCTGTAATTAGACCTATAAGTGCTTTTAGTGGTGAGCACTCTAATTTAATTGAGTTAGATAAAAATAATTTCCTTTCTAAGGAGCATAATAATGTATCATTTGATTTTTAAATGGCATTGAAAGTGTGATGATTTGTGCTACAGAAAAGTCCTACCAGACTATGCCATATTTTAAAACATTACTTTCTCTTCACATTTCTCCATTTTTTTTCTGTATTATAGCTGCATCCTCAGAGCAAATACAGCAGATTTTTCTTTTTATTGGGAAGATTTGTTTCTTACAATTCATTTATTTAAAACTGCAACAATAACATTGCTACCTGATTAAAATAAAATTGGACCTACAAGAAACCAGATCTACTGTGAGGGGGAAACATGATTCTCTAATAAAGTCCATTTCCCATGGATTTGGACAGTATTGCTTGAGGAAAAGTAGCCATAAAGCTATATTAAAGTGTATTTCCAATCACCTGGTTTCAAAAATTCATAATTTTAGAAGCTTTTCTTGTGGATAAAATTAAAATTGTATAGAGAAATATAAATTTAGGGAAGCAAATTAAAATGCATACTCCAGGGCCCACTGATAATAGCTATATGTATTTTAGAAGGCAGTAAATAATGCATAAACACTTTATAAATGAAGCAAAAACAGTAGACAGATATAGTACTGAACTTGGCTGTCTTTTTAGTAGAAACATCTGAAAATCAGTTTAATTTATCAGACTGTAAGCTGTCCACAGGTGAGAATTCCTATTTTCCTATAAAATCCCTTGATTTCCTAATTTTCCCTCATAAATTACTAATACCTTACATATCTATTTAAAGCTTGTGCTAAATAAATATTTGACAAAAAACTACAGAATTAAAAAAAGAAACTTGTTGAAAAAAACTTGGGGAAAAATACATAGTAGACAGTATGTTACTGTAAGAATATTTCAAAAGATGTGGCTGCTAGAAAGTAGCAGTATAAAATAAACCTGACAAAAAAATTCCAAGAAAGCTGGTTAAATGAGGGCAAAAAAATTATACATAAAGGAAAAACCTACAATTTTTGATGAGAGCAAAAGATAAGAAGTTGGAAGGCCAGGACTCTAATTTTGACTGTTATTTTTTGTGTTGTGTGGTTGTCATCTAAGTTTGGTCATCTTAGAATCCTCATTTCTGAGATGACAGTGCTGGATAGGACAATATCCAAGGCACATTTTGCTTAACAAAATGAGATCGAGGTTGTTCTCGGGGGTTTATGAATGGGTATAAACTGCATAGGAAAAAAAAATGAGACTAATCAGTTAGGTTTTTTTGGACTGAGGATTTGTTTAAAACTTAGATAAGGAAGCATTCAATCTCTACCTATTGCTTAAAATAACAGTGATCCATTTCTTATCAGTTTCCTTTCTAATCTAAAATTTGTACATTACAAGAAAATATACTATAGTAAAAGTACATAAACTTTGGAGACAGAATTAGGATAAAAATCCATGCTTTAATGTAATTTTGGAATTCTTTGAAAATTAATAACTTCTCTAGATTTTCAATGTCTTCCTCTGAAAAAAATGAAAACAGTATCTATATCATATGGCTCTTTTGACCAATGTTTGTAAAGCATATGTATGTGCCTTAAGTGCTGGGTACAAGATTTATTGGGAGTATCATTTTGTAAGTTAGATAAATGTCTAATCACTATGCAATACACCTGAAATTAATATAATATTGAATATTAACTTTTAATTAGAAACATGAACAGACTGTGGAACCTCAGAGGGAAGGCAAGGGAGAGTGGGTGGGAAGAGATCAACCAATGAACTTGTATACATATAAACATAAGTCATGGACACAGACAATGGGGTGGTGAGGGTTGGGGTGAGGGAAATAGAAGCGGGCTGGAAGAGCTTAAAAGGAGGACCTATTAATACTTTTAACAACAAATATTTTTTTAAATTTCAAAAAAAATAGAGAATTAGATCCTACTAATAGATTTTTAATGGAAATATAAATGCTACAAATAGACTCCATGAGCAGATGTCAGGCACATTAAGGTATCATGGTGTTTGTAATTATAAGAAACTTTGAAATTATTATTTTACAGATGAAGAAACTGAGATCCAAAGACAGTATCTTTTCCCAAGTTCCCAGGTAAGTGATGGCATAGTTGGGCCAAGAGCCCAGATGTACCGACATAATCTTTACTTTCCATTTATGACAAGTACAAAGAGAAATTTCCCTATTAAAGTAAAATTTTGCAAAGCTAAAATATAAAAAGGAATTTATACTCAGATAATTTAAAATACTATATCATCAGCTATTTTGAAAGTTTTGAAAGCATGTTTTCATACTGCATTCTTGGAATTTGTGATAGCCAGAATATCATCTACCATGACCTCTCTACTGTTAGAAAAATACTGACAGAGTAATGGGATTCCAAATTCTTTCAACACATGACAAGTTATCAGAAAAATATTTAAAAGTAAATGTCAAATGTCTGAAAAATCCTTCATTATTATGAAATTTATGGTCCATGAAAGACTTTTCTCAAACCAAAATATTTATATTAATCATGAAAAATTATTACTTTATATTACATGTGAACCTAATTATTACTACTATGAATCAGATAAATATCCTGACAATTAATATCCACATTCTCACAGCCTTCAATGTAAATATAATGCTTATAATAAAATACACTAGAGTGAAAAATAATATTGGACAATAAAATAATTAAAGTTAACATTTCTAAAACAAAATGAAAAAAAAGATAAAAGCAATCAGCATGAAACTATGACAAAAATTACTGCACTAAAATTGTTTCATAAATATGTAGACCAGTGAGTTTAAACTGGTGGGCTGCAAGAATATTTAAAACATTCAATACTTGATTTAAAACATGCAATACTTGACTATTTAGTCAAGGGCACTGACTTTTTTTGCCTTAGGTTATCAAAGAAAAATATGACAACAGCCAGCTGTTCACTGTGAAGGAATCAAAATTATACCTATTTTTTGTCAGGTTGGCAAAACAATATATTTTGGCATGCTGCAGAATTTTAGTAATTAGTTTATATGTGCCATGAGATGAAAAAGGTTGAAAATTGCTGATGTGGATATTTTATACTGTTCTACACCAAGATAGATTTCTTCTGTGTATCAACAGCTTAGACATAGTTAATGCCACTAGATGTCACTATAAGCTAAGTGACTCTAGTAAATACCTGCAATGAACTGATTTCTTTTTTAAAAAGTCTAAAAAAAAAAAAAAAGACATTTCCTAGATATTTATGGAATATATTATTAAATTGGATCCAAGATATAAAAGCATTCTACATGTTTGCCTACAATTATCCATATTTTTCTAAATTATAGTTTATTTCCTAAAGACTTGTAGAGCAGCTGTAATCTGTAAATCATATTAGTGATTAGGTTTACAGAACTTCTGTGTTTCATGCCAAATAAAAGAGGAAACAAATAAGGTTCTATAAAACAGATAGATGATCGCCAAATTTGATCTTAAAAAATGTATTAATGTGAAAACTAACCAGTAGGGATTAGAGAACACATAATTTTTGAATTCCAACTTATAAATTTCTGTTTAATATGGCATATAAATCAAACTGTTATACTTAATAATATATTATAGAAATATGTAGTTTCATTTGATCATACTGAATTTGAATACGAATCAGACCAAACTACTTGGGTTTCTTCCTAAATGTTCATCAACGACAAAGAAGATACGGATGCGGCATGGTTCCAGACAGTGCTTCTGTGAGATTTACTCTGTGGTGGGATCTTGGTATGGAACCCACTGCATTTACAGGAAGAAAAGCTGGCCCTTGGTCAGAAAAGAGAAGCAGGGCCCTAATTTGCTGACCTGTAGAATGTGTAGCTTGAAAGCCTCTTCTTTGAACAGATGCATCAGAAACAAACCGAATAAACATTTTATTTCCAGTAGCCACTAGGGGCTCTGGGATCCTGTTGCCACATAGTCGTCCAAGAATGGGTGATTTTTCTGTTTGTCCATCAAATACTTCCAAGTGATCGTAAGAACATTCTTGATGCTGCTCTATCTCAAACTCACTGAAGGCCTGTTTAAAGAGAGAAAGAAAGGAATGAATGATGGGAGTTAGGAAGGAAAGAAGAAAGGGAGTCACTTATTATTAAAAGTGGCTTCTGGGTTTTGAAGCAGAAATACAGATCAATGAAATATGTTCAGGACATGAAAATTATTTAATACAGATAGCACACTATTGAAAGGGCTATAAAATCAATAAAATGTAAAAGTTCTGGAAAACAAAATGAGAAAAAAATGTTAATAACTCCATTTGAAAATCTACTATTCAACTACTATAACTAATTCTACTATTGCAATTAAATTTACAACAGTATTTAGACAAATTAGAATACCACAGTAATTTTTTATTCCAAATTTAATTCTAAATATTTTATGAATGTATCAGAAAGTTTTAAACCATTATATTAAAAAATGATTCTTTCTGTTTTTGATGTTCATAAACTATTAGGTAGTTTATCCTACTTTCAGGCACCTAAACCAAGAAGAAAATCCATAAAGTAATGATCATATTTTGACAAAAATTAAATACAGTAAATCTTAATGGAATAACTAAAACAAAGAAAGTTTTCACTATATATTTCTTTATTTAGATTTTATAACCCACATTATTGGAAACTAATATAAGTATAGGCTAAACTTTTAAAATTTACTATTCAAACAAATGGTACACATATTTTATATTTGGAGTCTTACAAAGTTTAGTATGCTTTGCCATTTAAAAATCATTCTAGTTTACCTGTGTGGTAATTTTTATGTGCATGTCTTTGAAAATTCTTAAAATAAAAAATTCATTAAATATGCATATAATACATTAACTGTCACAAAGAAAAGTTTGACTGAGATGGATTAAAAATAACATTGAAAGTAACAATTCTTGGTACTCCAGGTTATTCACAATTACCAAATAAAGCTTTTTTCTCCCCTCCCAAAACCATCACACATTCAAAACAATAAACTATCACTACTATTTCAGGCTATAGAGCAAAGCTAAAAAATAAAAGAAACTTGAGGAAATAAAATATACTTGAAAATTAATTAATTTTGCTATAATCCGTGATGCATAAAATATTTGCACATAAACTTTTTATATACATGTTTTCTTTAATGCAATTTTATGAAGTAACCATAATTCTCAATTTGGATGACATACATTTCATAATTTTCAAAGGAAAAGTGACTAAGAAAAGTTCTCCCTCAGTGTTGGCCACAGTTCCATACCACACCACAATCCACTATCACTTCTGACTTTGGGGGGAGTAAGAGAAAAAAAAAATGAAAGAAACAATTTATGTTAATTAGGGTGTAGGAAAAAGGAATGAAAGGTACTTAAAAATAAAATAAAATAAAGAGGGCTGATTTTTCATGTCTCATTTCATTGAATTCTAATTTCTAAAAAGAATAAATTAAAATGCATTAAAGAGTGAAGGTTGCGGGCTCAATCCCCAGTAGGAGGTGTGCTAGAGGCAGCCAATGAATGATTCTGATCATTGATGTTTTTGTCTCTCCCTCCCTTCCTCTCTGAAATTAATAAAAACATATTAAAAAATAATTGCACTGGAGACAAAAAGTGGTGCAGAAAAATGTAGTGAACAGTTTATCCTGAAACACTATATTTAAAGTAGGCAGCTACTAAAAGAGTTTGTCATTGATTATTATCTATTGGCATAGAGTAGACATGAGACACAGAAGAATCTACATGGATGGTTAGTTGAATGTCTGGATAAGTCTGCCATTCATTTGACTACACACCTATCCCATGTTTATGGCCAAACCCATGAGTGAAAATGCTCTGGGAGTAGCAGACAAAAGCGGCTGCTTTTCTGTCTCTCAGGAGATTGCACTCAGTTAGCTTCTCTCATCCCTGTGCACACATCTACAGACTTAATTTCAGTTTGTAACCTTAAAAAAACCAATAAGAGAAAATTGGTTTAACTGCACCAGATACATTTATTGCATATCATATGAAGCTTCTGAATTATAAGATCAACAGTATTTCAAGAAGAAAAATACTGATATCTGAAAACAATGACAAATAGTTGTCCCTTCGGAATATGATTCAGAATAATCCACCTATAAATATAAAGAACAGAGAAACATACTGTAGAAGAGAAAATTGTAAGAGTGATGGGGGTAATGGCATTCTAAAGCATATACTCTAAGTAAAAGCTAAACCTGAGATCAGATTTTACAGACCACACATGTTCAGTCCATTGATTGGTCCATTGAAAACTAAGTGAATGAGATAACTGACTACTTCACTCCTTAATGAAATGCAGGATGTCTGGAGTAAATCATAACATCTGTTTTACAGAGCAGAGCAACATTACACAAAGTGGCATTGAGCTGGTGGGCTGGGGGGCATACTGACACCTGGTCTGGAGCCAACTGGCTCCGGCTTTTTATCAAATTACTAATGGAATCAGACCGACTCTATAAGAATCAAATTAGGCAAAAATTCTGTCGCTGACATATTTTCAAGCAATGCAAACAACTCTCGTTCATTAATGTATTAATGAATTTTCCTCTTGGAATTGGTGGCAGCTTGTTAGGTCAACTGCAAAGATTGGGTGGTCCTTTCCCAGCAGTCAGCCCAACCTAAATGCTCTACCACACACAAGCAAAGCATGACTAACTCACACACTGAGATCTCATTAATCTGGCCCTCAATATCATCGAGGCATCCGCATAGAGGGACCTCCATGCATAGTGACTTTGCCTCAATACAAAATATTTCTAGGGCATAGAAAAGTATTATGGGAGCCCATGGGAAATCAGAAATCCTTAAAAATACTCTTTAGAGTTTCCAAAGATAAAGTGAGATGCACAATTTATTGATTTATACTACGACACACTCTGAGTCACGGATGTCTATATCTAAGTAATGCAGAATGTGAACATTTCCAGCCATCGGGAACCAATGTTACAGCAATGCCCCGCAAAGACACTTAGATATCCCACAGGTCTTTCACCTTCACAGTGAAGACAGGGCAGCTAGCAAAGCTGATCTATGGAGCTGTAAGGAACTCTAATCTTTGCTGCAACACTACCGTCTTCTGTGAGATTTAAAAATATTTTATTAAGCATTTATACTACTACTTTATAGACATTTTGTTATTCAAATTTAAACCTTACTCATTCCGTGATTATAGTTCTATGATTTTAAGTTTCCTAATCTAGGCTTTTAGGAAGAACAAGAAAGAGTGAATAACCGTGAGCTCTAGTCAGGAATCTTAATGTATTTCCCATAAGATAAACTAGCAGACCAAGGAGTCCCATTCAAAGAAAATATAATTGAACTCTCATTTTAGGCTGTGGAAAGAATAACTGTGTGTTTCTGGAACACACAAGAAAGCCTAATCTACCTAGCTGGCCACCAGCCAGGCTTGCATATGCAGGCCCCTCATACGAACATCTGTGGAGGTGCTTTTATTGAAAATGCAGGCACTGGCTAAAGGATAAGGCCATTCAGTGTCACTACATATATTCACAAAGGACAAGATAATAAAATGATAGTGCTGAATGCGGATATAAAATTTAGCCAGGGTGACCATTTAAGAGAATTAAAGAGACTGATGCAATTTGAGCAGCTGTGAAATAAGATTCAGAGCTCCCTAGTCCCAAGCCATCTTTTGCCTTTTCCTGTTTTGGGTAAGAACTGTCATTTAGTTTCCCACAAGATATTGGAAGAATTAGAGGCCACTGGAAAAAATGGTACAGTGGAATACAAACCCCAGTCTCTAATATAAAAGCTCTTTTTTCCCTGTGAGCCCTCTATAACTTTGATTAAATACACTCTTTATAGATTTATGGTAGAAAACTATATGATATTGAGGGTGTGTTTTTTTTTTCTAAAACAGATCCCATATATGAAGCTATAAATAACAACTATGGAACTTAGCAGAACTCTAGGCTATGAAACTTCAAATAAAACTAATTATTGTATGCTCCCTTGCCTGGGAATTTTGTTTCAGTTTTATTTGTTTTGTTTTTGTTAATCCTCACCTGAGGATATTCCTCCCCACCCCCACCCCCATTGATTTTTAGAGAGAATGGAAGGGAGGCAGAGAGACAGAGAGAGAAACATCGATGTGAGAGAGATACATCAATTGGTTGCCTCCCACTCATGCCTGGATCAGGTCTGAGGATCAGGCTTGCAGCCTAGGTCCTATATCCTTGACTGGAATTAAACCTGGGACCCTTCACTCCATGAGCCGCCTCTCTATCCACTGAGCTAAACTGGCCAGGGCTGTTTTTAATGAAGAATAATTCAACATAATGAAAAGCCCCCCCCCCCCCAAAAAAAAATGTGATGAGCAGTTTAATCTCGTAAACCTAAAACAGGATGAAGGCAGAAATAATAGATCTTTGTTTTTACTCATTCAGAACGTTATCCCTTTCAACCAAGGTTCCTTTTACTTACCACACAGTAAGTATCTCATGATTAAACACATGCCTGCACACACACTAAAAACAAGGAAAACGCAGTAATTTCCTACTTTGCTGTAGCAAAGGGCCACAAACTTAGTGGCTTAAAACAACACAAATTTATTGTCCTAGGGCTGTGGAGGTCAATAGTCTTCAAAAATGGGTGGGCACATGTAGTACTTCTAGAGATCCTAGTGAGAACGTATTTCCTCAAATTTTTTCTAACTTCTAAAGGCTGCCCTCACTCCTTGGCTCATGTCCACTGCCTCCATCTTCAAATCCAACAAAATAACATCATTTCTCCTCTCTGACCACCTGTCTCCCTCTCAGGAGCAGTGTTATGACTCCATAGAGTCCGCTCCAATGTTCCAGGATAATCGCTCCATTTCAAGTTCTTTCTTTTAACCACAGTTCCCTTTGCCATGTAAGGTAACATATGTATAGGTCTGGGGATTAGGGCAGGGTCATCTTTGGGAGTTTGGGAAGAATTATTCTACCTATCATAGAAAGTCCAAATGTTTTTACTCTGCTTTTTAGAAAAATGAGCACAAACACTTATGATGACATGATTTCAAACTGCTTTCCCCCTGACCTTCTTAGATTGAGTCATTGAAATAAATCCCACTGAGCAAATACAGCCCGTGACCTGCTTTTATAATTAAGCTTTTATAAGAACACAACCATGTCCATTCATTTGTGGATTGACTATGGCTGCTTTCACAGTAAGAACACAGAATTAAATTGTTGCAACGCAGATGACACAATCTATAGTATAAAATATTTACTATCTGGCCTTTTAAAGAAAGAATTTTCTGGCAAGTACTCATTAGCCTCATTTTTATTTATAAAATTTAATTTGAAATTCATAAGGCTACATAAAAACTTGATCATGGTTGAATTGCATAATAAAATGGTTTAACTTTTATATTATTAATCATTATCATATCTATGATTAGAATTTGGATATCATACATCAATATTTATTGTCATTCAACAAAGCATTATGCCAAGTGTTTTATATGCAAATTCATTTAATACACATGAAATTTATGAGTAGTTGGACCAACTTGTAGATGAAGAGATCAAGGCTTTAAAGGATAAGTATCTTCCCAAGATGACATGGCTAGTAAGTAGAAGTGCTATGATCTAGACCCAAGTTTCTTTGAGTTCCAAATATATGTTTCTACTCACTCCATGTTTCTCTTGTATATTTATTTAAGCCAATCATTGTAAGTTTGTTTTACTGACATGATTGTTTTCTATTTAAATCATTACATATGTACACATACACAGCCATTATGGATTTCTTTCTTCTATGATGCAGGATGCTATAATTAAAAATACATTAAATGAAGAGACAGGATGTCTAAGCTCAAAGGTCAAGTTGATAGGCCTACTAGTTTTATAAACTTTGCCAAGTCACCTCAGCTGACTGGGACTACCTTCTTATTTACTGATTCAGATTCTGAGAGTGATAATGAGAGTCATTTTTTATGGGAATGTGATTAATGGGAGGGGGGAGTGGAATAAATATTATGCTATTATTCAGAAAGTTGAGGTGGCAAAAGTGTTTGAATAAGTCTTCTAGATAATTCTGATGCATGCCAATATTTGAAAAAACATGGTTTAGACTGTAACTACTTCTAAGTCAGACAGTTAAGATCCATATTTGCATTAAAGATCTTCTTTTCCTTCTGAAAATTACCTCCTTAGCATAATAGTCTGACCATTGTTGAAGAGACATGCTTTTCGCCCTGATCCTCAAGAAAATATTTGCATGAAAACTAACGCCTGTGAGGTATGAAAGAACACACTTAGAGTTGGAAGAGATGTTCAATAAGTTGGAAAGCATACAATTGAGAATGAATAAAGTATTGCCAAATTGGAATTCTACTTCCCCATGGATATAGAAAGCTGGAAATAGCTGCCTGTACTCTAATAGAAAAAACCATCTAAACTAAAAAAAAAATCACAACTCTGCTGAACACATCCAAGAACTGAAGTCACCAGTCAATCAAGTAGTATCAAATCCATTGAATCTCAGGCCTATCTAAGGAAAGATGAGACATAAACATCTGTTCACAGTGACAGACCAGAGAAGGAAGAAATGCCGGGTGCCATATAACTAGGTAAGAAGCATTCAGCTACAATTTTTTAAAAAAATATATTTTATTGATTTTTTTACAGAGAGGAAGGGAGAGGGATAGAGAGTAAGAAACATCAATGAGAGAGAAACATCTATCAGCTGCCTTCTGCACACTACTGGGTATGTGCCTGCAACCAAGGTACATGCCCCTGACTGGAATTGAACCTGGACCCTTGAGTACGCAGGCCAATGCTCTGAGCTAAACCCGTTAGGGCTCAGCTATAATTTTTAATGGATTGGTAAAGATCAGGTATAAACAAGGGTAAGAGTATAAAACTCCTGGGAGCTGCAGATATGGGGAGTTTGCAACCACTGAGAGACTCTTCTCCATGACCTCAATTTCCTGTTCATGAGAAAGACTGTAGGTAGAGAAGGAGGTGGCCAAGTGCATTCCTTGGTGTTACAGGCTTGTTGCAACTCTTTCTGAGAAACAAAGCCCTAAGCCTCAGTGGGTGGTGAAGAAAACCCTATCACCACCAGGGTAAAGGTATAGATCTAGTGTAGCCAAAGGAAAGGTGTTAAAAATACAAAACACTTCTGCCCCTGGGGAAGTTCTGGGCACAGGTTCCTATCCTAATAATATTAAAGGTCTACTACAACCCTGAGAGGGCAAAGAAACTCTTCTATGAAAGACCAACTAGAGCCTTAAGGTAGAGTTTGGTTGCCATGAGACTAAAAAATAGGACCACTGAGCAAGGCAAGCCCTTAGACCTAAATAAAACAGAGCCTGTCTGAAGAAAAGGCTATGCTAAGATAATAAAGAACCCCCAGTCCTCACTACCAGACTACCAAGTAATGAGCAAGTTCAGTCTACTACTGAAAAAGGAAAAAAGTGTGGAGAGGGACACAATTTATGGTGAATATAAATGGGGAGCTATTGATAAAATAGCTCTTAAATCTCAGCTTCCCATCTAAGAAAAATGAATTTGAAGCCAATGTTATATTGGAGATAACCATAGGAACAAGAAGAATCAACCTCAGCTTAATTGCTGACTAGATTCACTCAACAACACCCCCTCCCATATATGTACATACATTAATAGCCTAACAGAAGAGATGTGTCTATTTCCAGACATAAAGTCTCTACTATTATATACATACTGTCTGGTGTTTAATAAAAAATTACATAACACACAGAAAGGCAAGAAGAAAATATCAGTGTTAAGACATAAAATAACAGAACAGACTAAAACACGACCCCTTTGTTTAAAGTATCGAACAGAATTTAAAGTAACTATGATTAATTTGTTAAAGATTCTAATGAAAATGCAGACAACATGCAAAAATAGATGGGAAATCTCAGCAGAAAGATTTTGTTTTGGAAGAATTGTCCTCCCCTCAATTCATATGCCAAAGCTCTAAACCCCAATGTGACTGCACTTGGAGGGAGGTCCATTAGGAAGGTAATTAAGGTTAAATGAGGTCCCATTTAATCCCATTAGTGACCTTATAAGAAGATGAAGAGGCACCAGACCTCTCTATGCACACACACAGAGGAAAGGCCATGCGAGGATAGAACTATGAAGCACCATCTACAAGCCAGTAAAAGAGGCCTTCCTAGATGCCAACACTGACATCATCTGATTTTGACTTCCAGTTTCCAGAACTATGAGAAAATAAATTTTTGCCGTTTCAGACATTCTATATTATTTAGTCATGGCAGCCTGAGCAGACTAATACACGTGAAAAGTATAAAATAAGTTAAACAGAAATGCTAGAAATAGAAAACATAAGAAAGATAAAGAATGCCTTTTAAAAGCTTATCAGTAGACTCAAGATAGCTGAAGAAACAATCCCAGAACTTAAAGATAGGTTCATAGAAATTACTAAAACTTAGACTAATAAAGTATGACAAAAAAGTAACAGAGCATCCAAGAGTTATGGGGTAAAATAAAACAACCTAGTTTTGTATAATTGAAGTCCAAAAAGGTGAAGAGAGACAATAGTGCAGAAGAATTTTGTGAACAAATAATGGTGAAAAAAGTTTTTTTTTTTTAAATTCATGACAGACACCACAATACAGATGCAAGAAATTCATAAAATTCTGAGGATAAATTACTACACACACACACGCGCGCGTGCACACACACACACACACACACACACACACAGCTAGATACACTGAATTCAAACTGCTTATAAAAAGAAATTGTTGAATGCAGCCATAGGAAAAAGTATCATTACTTTCATGGGAATAATGTTAATATTTACAACAGACTTATTAGAAACCATGAAAATTGGAAAATAATAGAATCAATGATTTAAAGTGCAGACAGTAAAACAAAATTATCATCCTAGAATTCTATACCCAATGAAAATACCTTTAAATACACAAATATCTTTAAATATCTTTAAACCACAAAACAAAATTACCTTTATTATAAAAAATACACTACACAGACATACTGTACACAAAACATAAAAAGAAAATTCTTCAGAGAGGACTTGGATACCAGACAAAATCTGAATCTCACACAGAAAAAAAAGTCTTTGGGAAAATCCATATTCTCAACTTCTTTAACTAACTGCACTGTTGAAAGAAATGCAGCCTCTATATTTTAGCCCATAGTTTCATAGAGTGATCCTCTTAATCAGGACCTTGGACAGGACTGGAAAGCAAATCAAGTTCCTGCTGTCATCTTAGCATCTAACATCCTTCCAAAGAATGGCTGAAATGAATTAATATCCTTGTTTGGAAAGTCACTTACTAATATTTTTCAAATATGTTGACTGCAAGGAGTTCCATAATATAAATATGAATGCATTGGTGACTGTCTCTAGTTTGGTTGTTATAATATTGCAGAGAATTACAGCCTCTTTATTGGCCAAAAAAAAATCACTAAAGGAAAGAGTTCAATTTTAAAATTAATATTATGGCTGGAATGGTCCAGTGAGCTACCATGGACTGATAGTCTTATTTTCTTGTCCTTTATTATGGCGACTGCTAGATTATTTTGAGCCTTGCTAGCTGGCATTCCCTCATGCTTTTGACAAAAGCATATTGTAGGAAATTTAAAAAAAATTTATATGCCTATGATTTTATTTTTTTAAAATTATATTCTTCAAGTATTCTATAGCTTGTAATGAAATTTAATATATATTATATTCTGATCAGGATAGAATGTGAGGCTCAAAGACTACAGGAGAAAGAACAAACATTACATTCATATTTGAATTTCTAAGGATATCAGTATATGTCTAAAGCGGTAACTATATAGAGCAAAAAATAATATTTCACAAACCACAAAACAAAATTACCTTTATTATAAAAAATACACATGCTCTGTAAATAAGGCATATAGAGTGGACACAGCCAGTAGAATCTTCTATGCTGTGTTTAAGTGAATACTTATTGCTGTCTTGCCGATTTTATTTTCTCCATTTGAAAAGACCACTTTCAATAATACATTAGGAAATAGAGCTGACTGCTTTACAGTAACTTTGGTAATACCTTCGAAAGCATCCAGGATAAGATCACTATACGAGAAGTACATGAGTATCGGTACTATCACCTTGATTTAGAAAATCAGGGATTTGTTTCGTGTTAGTAGGAAAGCAAAAGAAAGACAATCTTTTCCATCTGTCTTACCAACTCAATTCAATCAAATAAACTTATTTTACTTCCATGTGCTAGCCATGACAGACCCAGTCCATCAGCTTAATAAAAGAAGGATGATGAGCTCACTTACTAATTTGACTCGGTGGCCTGGAGTGGTACTGATTTCCCATGTGCATTCCTTCCTGCTTGGGTACTTGTCTGGCCAGTTGGGACTGGTGATGAGGCCACTTGGACTGTGGATCTTCTGTTCACATTCAGCTGTGCCAGTAACAATAAGATCAATCAGTGTGGAAATCTAGCCTAGTATTGGACCAACAATAAAGCAGCTTGTTTACCCACTTTCCTACTGAAAGATTTTCCTGAATACTCACTAATCATCAGTCTCTCTGAATACTAACTAACTTCAGTCTCTCTGATCATATTCATCTGCTTTGGCACACATGTTCTGAACATAATCAGGCAATGTTTGTTTTCTTGCTTTCATGAAATTAAGTGTTTACAATGAATTTTATGAATGCCTGAAAGAAAATAATCTATTTAAAATGGCTAGGTCTGTCAGTTCAGACTTGAACAGAGCAGCATATATTGACAATAAAAGATATCAACGCTTGGTATGTGCAAAATATTTAATGCAATGCCACAAACAAAAATCAATGGACTTGAAATTTCAATTATTTTTTTTCTATAAACAGAAAGATTATTTATAGCTAATTAAGATCATTAAGCCACTTTACAAATTATGCATTTATATATCCTCTCCCCCTCCATTGAAATATACACTTGAATACTAAAACTAAAAGTTTAGCTGCTAAAGCAAATTAACCCTAATGTCAGCAAAGTACAATGAAGCAATAAGGGGGAAAAAATAAGGACCCAGGTAGTAGCCATGGTGATAAGCTTCTAAACTAATTTCCCAGAATATCCAATTAACATGCAATTTCTTTTAGGTTTTTCACAATTAAAATAACTTCATCTTAAAGGGGTCCATTTGTTAATATTAAACTTCAGAACCACCTAATATCCGCAGGCTCTGTTCATTCTGTGTGATTTATGAAGCAGCACCTTATGCATCCTGACTTAAACTGTGGGTTATTTGCTATGGATTGTGTATCCTATTCTAAAATACAATACATTCAAATTTTCCAAGAAACCTCTTTGGGGAAATCCTTTACTAATTGACAAAACACCTGTTGCACTGCAGGGCTGCACAATATGGCAGGATGTCCACATGAATATGCTGTTGTCACAGTCCTTACTATGAGAGCTTGACCTTAACTCTGCCGGTGTCCACAGGGAGGTTTGGGTTTGTGAGGAATACAAAAAGGAGGGGAAATTCAGTTCCTTTCCAACAATATAGGATCTACACTGGTGCAGCAAGAAAACAGCCTTAAAGCCTGGATCCTATCTTCACTAGGGTTTTCTAACTTACATGCTCCCTATCTTTGCCTTGCCAGATGCAATGTGGAATTTCCAGAGTCAATGAGACAATGCCATGAGGCTTGCTGGTGAATTGTGGACAGTGCTCACCCTACAGCAGATGTCAAGGAAAATCTGACCCCTTCCCTGGCTGTAAAAATGAACTCTATTGGGGTACCTGGATATAGTTCTATCTATAAGGAAGTTGCCTATAAAATCCTTTCTTGAAAATATTTATAGTAATGAACATTTATTTGCTACCTGTGAGCCCTGGGCTACATGCATACTCTGCAAAAGCTTCTCTCTCTTCTCTCTCTCTCTCTCTCTCTTTCTCTCTCTCTCTTTCTGAATTGTCTTCCATATCTGCAAAATGACTGGGCCTATTCCCAAGCCTGTCAATTTCATAGAATACCAAGTTACAAATATCAAAATCTCTAGGGGTCTATATTCATACATGAAAGTGAAAAGAGATCAAAATCTTGCTTGTCTATGATTCTGGGTCATGTCAGTAGCTCAATGAAAACATGGGATGAAAAAAATAAAGTCTTGACCCATGACCATATTAGAATAGAACTGAATGGCATAAGGGTCATTTCAGGATACTATTCGAATGTGCATACAAACAGTTGCTATCTGACTGCGGTTCTAAGCAGGTAGCTACCAATCCACATGTGCTAATGACACAAGCTATAAAATCTGCCTTAGTAATTCTTTCAAAATAGGCATAAATCCGTTAAGTAGAAAATTCAGGAGCAGACCCTCAGCAAAAATGATAGCTAATATGAGCTAGATGCACACATAAAATATTTATTCAGAATAAGTAAAAAACTGAATAAATATTTATTGTGCCCATCTAGATCATATTGGGTATCATTGTTTTTATAAAATATTGAAATATTTAAGGTCTGGGGCCCAAAACTGGTAGGCTACTGTTGTGCTACTAGTATGTTTCCCTCCCTCCCTCCTTTCCTTCCTTTCTCCCTCCCTCCCTCCCTCCCTCC